>JASCZW010011631.1:0-31317 GCA_034211315.2 Aedes japonicus
AAAAAACGAAGTCGTGAGGCGCGTGTATCTGATCAAATAGACCTTTGTTACGTTTAATCATCTTTATTCGAAGCGATTTTTTCATATTCTTATTTCTTTGTTTCCCTCTCCCTTCCACTCATTTGATACAAATGGTGCATAAGTGAGCGTAAATTAAATTAAAAAAAAACTCCATTGACTCTCTTTCCGAGTTGCTTGCCACATATACACTCTCGTTTCATTCTACTCAATTCTTGAGTACAATTTTATACTATCTCCATTTCTCTCACGGAAATGTTACTCAATTTTCGTAAAAATTGGATCTACGCATAACATTGTAACATTTTCGTGCGAGACAAAGAGTAAATAATTATACTCAAAAATTGAGCAAAATTAAACGGGAGTGTAGAAAGTACTTCAAATAAACCTCATTTGAGCGCAAAGTAGCAAAACACCAAAGAAGAAGTTGCCTTAAATATTTAAATGTTATTTTACTAGAATATACGAAGAAAAAGGATATAAGTATCAAACAATTGGAAAATTATTAATTATTTAATTATTAGTAAATTATAAAAATTATTATATTAGTAAAGCAGAAGTGATAATATGTTACCAGTTTCACCGATCCGTTTTTTAAAAAGTCATAAATCATCATGCTATACTACCGTTGTGTATATGATCACGAGTTTGATAAATATTGCGAGAATTATGAAAATCAGCGGAAGTTTTCTTCAAACAAGTTAATTCTTTTTAAAACAAAACAATTTCATCCTAACCACACTTACCAGTTTGTTGGATATTCGCTATCATCCAGTCATGGTTCGGAATATCCATATCCTGCAATACCAACTTTTCTTCGGCCCGCATCCAGATGCTTGGTTTCGTGTTGTTGAAGTTACTCTCGCCCAAAGTGGTAAACGTAATCGGAATCCACCACAGTGGTCCGTCTTCACTTTTCTTCATCGTATCATTGCTGGGTTCAATGAAGATAAACCGCTCTTGAGTGAATTCGATAGTTTTGGTCTCGTAATCTCGAGTTACGGTGACAACGGGAAAACCGGTCAACAACGTCCACGTGTCCATAATCTCTTTCACGGTCGTCGAATCGTCAAATACGTTTTGAATCCTTGCTTCCGCCGTCAGGAACGTCCAAAGATCATCCTGATCGGAACTTTGATATTTCCTGTATAATGAAGAAAAATGTTATTATCTCTGATTCATCACCCACCCACATCGGATCAAACACACTTTTCATTCAAATATTTCGTGAGACCTCTCCGGAACACCTCACTAGTCAAGAAATGATCCATCATTCGAATAATGGCTGCTCCTTTGCCGTACGAGATTTTGTCGAATATTTCGTTGATTTCTTCCGGATTGTGCACCTTCACCGATATCTGATGTGAAGACGATAACGCATCTAAAGAAAATACGTTGTGTAGCTCATTGACCACAAACTGCTCCATAGATTTCCACGCAGGTTCCACGGCATCTACGCCCAAATACTCCATGTAGCTGGCGAAACCTTCATTCAACCACAAATCCGTCCACCAAGTGGGTGTCACGAGATTTCCGAACCACTGATGAGCTATGAAAATGTGTCAGCTATTTATCAATCCAAAACTTCAAAAAACATTGTATATTACCCAATTCATGTGCCACAACTGTCACCACTCTTTGCTTGTTGCTATTGGCAGAAACATTTTCCTCATACAGCATAGCAGTTTCTCGATACGTGATAAGACCCCAGTTCTCCATCGCGCCAGCACTGAAATCCGGCAGTGCGATCATATCCATCTTCGGAAGAGGATATTTAATATCGAAGAATTGTTCCAAGTACTTCAATATCTTAGGCCCCACGTCCAAAGCATACCGAGCAGACGAGATGGCATCGGATCGCGCCCAAACGGCAAAGTTCCCTGAGCTTAAATGAACAAAATCGCAAACCACAAATGCCACCAAATACGTGGACATTGGTACCGATTGCTGGTAGATATCCCAAACGTAGTCTTCGAGACCATGCTCTCTGAAAAAAAGGAATGCAAAAAAGGTGTAATGTAGCAACGAGTTTTCAAGATAGAAGGTACCTACGGTGCATTATAGGATTTCAGCTTTGGCATGTTGGATAGGGAAACCATGCTCTTGGGACGTGCTAGGCTAATGCTGAATCGTGCCTTCAGCGCTGGTTCGTCAAAACACGGGAAAGCTCGGCGGGCATCCGTGGGCTGGAATTGCGTTGTGGCCAGCCATCTGGGGAAAACGAAATACTAGAATTAGAATTTACTGCATGGGAGTTTTGATTGAGCCTCGCTATCTTATAGACTTCTTCAGTGTGAGGTAGAATAGACCCCATTATTGTATCATATGTATCGCTTATGTGTAGAGTGCAACAATCGATTAAAGGAATATGCTTTTGTTATGCTGGACGCTCCACTAGAGTTTAAAATTAAAATCTAGATAATCTAAACTGAATAAATCTTTGTAATTAGTGCAAGCCAGTCCAAACGGAGCAAGAGCAAAGTGAGGGATACGCGAGGAACTGGAGAAAAGCAACCAACATTTTAACGCAGGAGCGGTCCAATTGAGACATTGGATCAGCATAAGTAAGTTAGTAAGGGGGGCCTAGGTCCATGAGTACGAAAGTGACCCCGTTGGCTTTGTACCACTCCAGGACAACATTTGAATAGTGGCACGAAGATCGATCTGGCCAGAAGATTGCAGGGCCCTCATGTTGCTTCAACAGAGGAAGAAGACGCTTCGTAGACACCTTAAGGTAGATCTCCCCGTTTACAGTCCCGGTAGTCACGAACGGCGCATTCCGTTTGCCACATGAGCAGATCGCTTGCCAAATCATGTATTTTTGGGCAAACTTTGAAAGTTTCTGCTTCCTACTCTCCGGAACATTAAATTTGTGCTGGTGGTGAAGAACAGTGCCTCGGAAGCTGCTAGAAGTCCACCTTGACGCAAGTCTCATCATTCATGTACAATTTGCCGCCGTGTTTTGCCCTTCGTCGCGATTTGTAGCCTTCTGCACGTTGTACGTATGCAGTCCTTCCCGGTCCTTGGCTGTCTGAACGAAATACACAGACAGATTTCACTGATGCAACTTTTTGACCACATCCCTGACTGAAGCATTGGGATTCCGCTTCCGGTCGTGAAAGCACCGCTTGTGAACCTGATCACCTTCCGTTCGATGCTCAGAGTTTCATAGTAACGTTTAATCACACGACTCACCGTTGACTGCATGATTCATAGTTGTTTTCCGATGTCCCGATGATAAGGACTGTATCGTTAATTATGAGTACGCCGAAAAATTGCTGTATTTAATTATGTTTTATTTATTATGCAACTCAAATTCATTTGCATTGTTTATTGACCATCAAAAATGCCCATTACATCAGTATTCATTTAATTTTTCGTAGATCTAGCCAGCTCTTGCACCTCCTTCTTGATGTTCCTCGTGAAGTTTTGCACAACCGTTCTGTCGATGGTTTTGCTTACGTCTACCCAATCTTTTTTTGAATTTGATGATGTCATCTGCTCCTCTAGCCTTCTTCCGCAGCTTTCTTTTCATCAAAGCCCAAAATTTCTCAAAGAGCCTTTTTTACGGACAATTTGGAACATTCATCGCCTTTTCCACAAATTGGACATTGTTGTCTTCATACCAGTTCAAAGTGGCACGCGCATAGTGGCAGGATGCCAAATCAGGCCAAAACAGTGTCAAACCTTTGTGTTTTCGGATTAGTGGCAGAATTCGTTTCTGCAAGCATTCCTTCCGGTAAATTTCAGCGTGTATATTTGTGGTAGTGAAAAAAAGTGTTGATTGCTGGTGAATTGCTTGCCAAACAAACAACTTTTTTCATAATTTTTCACCCCTGGAAGTGCCCTGTAGTTCAATTTGACGTACGTATTGTCATGCATAATAATGCACATGTCATTTTTGCTCAAAACGTTGCCGTACAGCTTCCGAGCCCGAGTTTTCACGGAATTTGCCTGAATTTGGCTGCGTTTCGGACATTTTTGTTTCCGATACGTCTTTAGAGAATTTCGCTCCTTTACACGTTGGACCATTTCAATCGTCGTTCCACAATTCTTTGCGCAATCTCTGATGGATATCTCCTTTTTTCCTTCAAAAACTTTGCAAATATGTTTGTCCAAATTTGGGTTTGTCGCACCTGTTTTTCTACCACGGTCGGGTAAGTCCTTCAATGTGTTATGCATAACAAACCGGTTGATTGCATTTTGGACCGCACAGACATTAACACCATCTTCTTTTGCTAATTTTCTTAGCAACAATTCCTTTTTTGTGCAGTACTCGGTCACAATCGATTTTCGCTTTTCTTCGCATTGTTCCGCTTGAAGTAAAACTTTAACTTTTACTGAAAGTTTTCGTTGGTTTACAAGGCAAGCAACACATTGACACTATACGCTGTCAAAATAAGTCATAGTCTTTTTCATACAGAACCTCAAAGGTGTACTCATAATTACGATGCAGTCCTTACAGTTGAGGATTTTCCAGGTGCTTGCGCAAATCCAATTCACGACGTTGCTTTCCGGGTGACGTCATTTTTTTCCAATTTTCGAAAAACTGACAGCGATAAAAATACAATGAAAAAAACACGCTAAACTACTTCTACTCAAATTTTCAAGAGGAAATACTCCATGAGTTATTTTCTACAGCACTTTTTTCCGTGTTGCAATTTAATGTAGGCACCCTTTATTGCAAATTTCTTGTGATTTTCTTTCAGACAAGTGGTTACTGGTAAGCCAGATATGTCCTCGCCACAGTCTTGTTAAAACTATTTGGACTATCCTTTTGTTCTATCCAACCAAAAACTGTTCGATATTTCTAATGGTAATTCGTCCCGTGTATGATGTTTTTTCCCCCGTGTAGATGTGTTTGTCATACTAAAATTTTACTCCATTCAATAATGTCGTGTGCCGAAATAGAATTTGTCAGTGTTTCTAGTTGTCGGCCATTATTGGATGCCCTATCAGCCTTCCCGGCAATTTTTGAATGTCCAAGAACCCAACAGTAGAAGATATCCTTGACGTCTCTCTTTTTCTCGATAGTTTGAATGTATCAATTCCAAGACTTTCCTGCTTCTAGCGCTTGGAGACAACTAAAGATTGTACTCGTAAAAAATGTAACACTTTCTTTAGTATATAACTTTTTATTGCATTGATAAAAATTGATGAAACTTTGAGTAAAACTTTTAAACTTTCAAAGTTTAATGTTGAAATGTGCAAAATTTCATTACAATTTGTTAATTGGTTATTGAGATAGGTTGCACACAATTTGGGGACGCTAGATTTGGCAAAAAATGATGGTATATTTCATGTAAATTTAAGTCAAATAACGCCGGAATCTAGTTTGTTGTATGAAATATTGTGAACATTATTATATGGTGCAAACAATATTGCATACAATTTCGTTGTTTGCACTTCCTTTGGCTTGAAATTAAAAAAGGTGAAATTTTTCGCGCCTGTTCAAATTCATTTTTTTTTTTGTTCAAGGAAGAAGTGCGATCGTGCCACAAGTCAGATAAATAATTTAATTTAAATTGTGAGAACTATCCTAACTGGTCACTAACGTGCAACGTATACACGTTGAAAACCAATAGTGTCGCACTTTATGGTTACTGTATGGTCAATGTAATAGGCTTATAGGACCCGATCGCCTCACGATCGTGTGGTGATCTAACCACTTCTAGCCAGTAAAAGCAGCAGAACAGCGGATAGATTTTAGTCAACAATAAACCACTATACAATTATAACTTTAACCTTCAATCAACCGCATTCTTTTTTCGGAAAATAAATAAATTGTATGGTTTAGTGTCCGCATACTTAGTTTCTCTAGTGAACATATCACCGCGCGCCTTTCGAAGTTTCACCGCGTTGATTGACAGCATCACATCGTGTTATCATCGTGCTTTGACAAAAAACTTGGGAAAGGTCGTGGAAGGTTCAGGCCAGTCCCACAGGTGGATCGCAAAACAGTAACCACGTTGTCAGGGCCTGCAGATGAACCATATACATTGTACATAGCCCACTATAACGCACTAAATGAAATATGAAGGATATATTTTTGGTCCGTGGCGTTATCAAAACAGACAAGGGATACTTCTTGAAAGGATTTTTGGAATACGAAATGATCAGGATAATTGGAAGAAGTTGAGGATTTGGAGAAATGGCCAGTAGGATGTTCGGAGATAATGGAGGAGTAATTTGTGATTTGATTGTTAATACGAATCATGACTGATTGTCTACTTTTGCTCCCATTAAATCTATGGACTTTATCCCACAGTTCTTTGAAGGTGCTTTCAGGATTAACGGAGAATAGTGTGCGGAGTCTTCTCGATCCCCTGCTGCCATCCTTTGAAGAGCATGGAGTTTTTTTTTACGGCGCAGCTTGACTGCGGAACGAACCTCAGGGTTCTACCAGAGTACTGATTTCCTACCAGGAGAGCCGTTAGTTCTTGGAATATGGTGTTCAGCAATATCAAACAACCTTTGTCGAAAGTCATAAGGACAGGAAGGTGCATTGCTGATGAAATTGCCTAACACTTCGTTCTTGATAGTTGGCGCAATCAGTCAGCTCGTAGCTCCATCTAGGATGGCAGGAAGTTGTTGGGGGGCTCGATACAAAGAGATGACAATTGACATCAACAACAATTAGGAACAAATAGGAAGATCGAGAGCAGAGGAATTGCTCGGAAGAATGATCAATTCTGGTATGACTACCATCGTTAAGGAGAGCTAGATCGGAATCACTCCCCCAAAAGGTAGAATGCCCATTAAAGTCACACATTAGAATAACTGGAGATGATATTTCGTGGAGAATTGTGTTTAGGTGGGATTTAGTTAATTCCTAATTTGATCTGAATTGAAATGGAGAGATGTATCCATCAAAGTGACTTTAAAAGGGAAATCTATTTCAACTGCTGTGGCTGTGAGGTGACGATAAGGAAAATCTGTTTTTATGGTGAAAGCAGAACCAGTTTGATCAGGTTTGTCGAGGTTTCACATTGTGTAAAGTTCGTATTCGAAATTTTTTATTTGGGGACAAGTGTTTCTTGAAGGGCTGTGGCTATTGGGTTTATTTTCAAAATTAGCAGTTGCAATTCAGGGACCCTTCCTCGAAGACATAGGAGATTCCACTGTTAAGCAAGACATGTAGAGAGCGTCGATCATTTGTAGGGTTTGTTTTGTTGAAGATTGTTGGGTTGAGTATGACAGAGGTCTGAGCGAGCAAAATCAGTGTGGCGTTGTGGTTGGGTTATAATGTTGAAGCCTTTTTTGTTACTTAGAAATCCGTCTGGAGGTTTGATAATATGTGAAATTAGAACCATTAGCGAGATTTCAGCTGATTGCACATGTTCCGGGAATTTCGGAGTTTCTGACTGGAAGATACGGTTGATAAGGGGCAATACGTAGCTCAAGAAGTGTAGAATTATAGCTAGCACAAAGAGCCAGTACATTTGACAATTATAAAATGAGGACAGTCACCTTTTGGGTTTTCTGACGGATCGATCAAAGCCCATCATCACCGATGATCTGATCCAAACCCTTATTTGTAATCGGTGCCATCGATCTGGAACTGCATGTGTATACTGGTTTTTGCACTAACTACATAAATATACTGGTTTGCACTAACAATAAATATGCGTTCAAATAAATATGTTCAATATAACTATCGAGAACATTACTCTAACTTTCCAAAATACCTCTGAGTGAATGAATGAAAATACTTCAATATTGGAAGAGCAGTGTTTTTGTAGAAGCTCTTTCTATAAATTCTTCCGAAATTTGTCAATCAATCTCTTGATGATCTTTGAAACAAACACTTCTTCAGCAGTATACTTGAAAATTTATTGAAATAATTTCTGGAGAACTTTATATAAGAATCCTTGCAGACATCATAGACAGAATTAAAAGACAGAATAAAAATAATAATTCCACTAAAGCCCCAAACGGAATTTTGAGAGTTAAAGAAGGTTAAAGAATTAAATATATGAGATTATGGAATTCGTGCAATAAGTTATTCTTCGATTGCTTCAATGAACCAGGATTTTGTCCAAGAGTTACTTCAGGAATTACATAATAGTTTTTGTGTAATTGTTTCAGATGTCCTCCAAAAACTCCTTAAGACTCTCAAAACATCACAATTAAGGTATTTTTCCAAAAATTTCTTCACAAGAAAGTTAGGAAATGCAAGGAGAAACTCCTGAAAGAATCACAAGAAGAATGCCTTCAAACCAGCTTCAGCAAAACAATCTTCAATCAAACCTTTTCGACTATGCTTTTCATTCATCGGTGTTTGTTTTAACCTTCGGTGTAAAACTAGTATGAGGTAGGACTATTGAAATTCATGCAATTCATATTCATTTCTGAGGAATTCATTATTTTTAAGACTAGAAACAGTGCAACCATATAAAGTAATTGTAGCACCGAAAACGATAATCAACCATTTAATGAAATGATAAATAAGATTGCTGATGTTTGAGTTGCTTTCATGTGATTCCTATTGTGTTCACAGCTCCAGCACATATGCAACGAATGCAATTTCAATTAGTCACTGCAGTATCAAACAGAAATGCGCTTGCCAGCACGGGTAGATTTTTTTCGATCAAAGTTAAAGCAATGCGTGCTTCGCCAAATGACAATACTTCTAGCAACACTGGCACGCATGTTTCGTTGTGTTCGCCAACCACTGCTCGGGTGGAGGAGATGAAAGCAAATCTATTTCAACGAAGTTGATTCACGGTCGTTCACCACGTCTTTTAAAGCAAGCCATAATTTCAAATGAAACGCTTTCAACGGTGGCTAGATCGCAAATGAATTTAAACTTACTCACGTTTAACAGGAAGTGAATTAGGAGAGAATCAGTGAAGGTAAGATTTATTCACTACACGAAAGCTGATTGAAGTGGAGTGAAATGAATACAAATGCGTTTCTTTTTCATTATAATACTTCGACGATGTAGGACCCTGCTTTAACCTCCTGAAGAATAAATACTCTTAGAGCCATCAGAAGAAATATCTCAAGGAAAAATTGTCTCAAAAATGTATGGAAAAATCATTTTGGGGAACACACAGACTGATTTTCAGGCAGTCGTTGTAGTGTCAGTGTTAGTTGTTTTCTTTTGCCTATTGTTGCTTAAACAGCACACTTAAAGTAGAATTGGTAAAAAGTTGTATCCTAAAATGGACTCATTTGTATATTTGAGGTTTTTGAGTGAACAATTGCCGAAAATCTTAAAGATCTTGGTGCATCTCAAAAATTTGTAATCTTTACATACAGATATCTGTATAAAGAAATAAAATTTGTCAACCTAAATAAATCTGTGCATGTGGCAACCCTCATTATGAGACCTCTCTTACTTACATTTGAAGTCTGTGATAAGGTCTGTATCCGCAATAATCCGAACACCTCAAAACATGAATAAAACATAAATTTCGCATCATATTTCCGTCGTAGTTGTTTATTTCAGATTCATGGGATGTGTTTTAACAATTCGTGAAGACAAAACATAGTTATTCGGTATTTGCATAAAATGTTCCAACTTTGCGCTTAACTCCGTCCATTAGGGTTTGTACAGACTCTTCAGAAATCGTAGAAGCCGCCTTTGTCCAAATTTGCTGGAAGTGTTTGATGTCTTTGATTCCTTGCTTCTTTCCAGAAAGCTTCCGCTTCATCAGAGCCCAATATCTCTCGATTGGTCGCATTGGCGAAACTACTGGGGGTGCCTAGGGGGCCAGGCCCCCTCCAGAATTCTGTAGGCCCCCCCCAGGATTTTTTCATAATATTTTTCTAATTTGAAATGAAACACTGTTCATAATCTCTACGGAATTGTACAATTTTTTCCCTGTGTAAGTTGTTTTTGCACTTTGCTGCCTTCAGGCCAGTATCGACTCAAAAAATAGAGAGGTTACGGAATTTTGACAATTGATCTACATGGAACAAAATGTCACGTTCACTTACGGAATAATCAAGCGGAACATGTGTCCGAAAGTAAAATTGACAGCTCCCTTTAGTTTGCGTGGAAACCTTAGAAATTCCAATGTTATTTTTCTTTCTTTTCCGGTGGATACTGCTGCAGAAATTTATTTTCGTTTTTTAATTTTCCGTTTCAATTAACGGAATTTAACATGAGTTGGGGATGGAAAAATAAATTTCTTTCGAACACGATACCGACCTTTCAGAAATAGTTTGATCGAGTAACTATTTCTGTAGGAGTAAACTGCGTTTACCCGATTCCCCACACTTTTCACTTACTCCACTGTTCCTTTCAGGATGTAATGTTGGTATATCGATATAAACCATAGTTAACGGTAATTAGATCCATGAGAATTCCTATATATCAACATTAAATTCACATTGCTCGAGACAACCAGAAGCCGCCATCTTGGATTTTAACATTGTGTTGATCATCGATTCCCGATCTATAGACAATATCCAAGTTCCAAACTATTGCCTATCGGTATTAAGTTTTACACTATTTCGTGGAAAAGTCCATGTCCCAGAGGCCACTTCGCGGAATGAATAATTTTCCAAAACGGATCTCTGTCCTCGTTTTTTCGGAAAATGCTTTACTGAAATCATTTTCCAGGGGTCCTTCCCTAGAGGTCGTTTCCCGGGAACAATTACCCAGAAGCCAGTTTCCGGAATGACTAATTTTTCAGAGCGGATATCTGTCCTTCTTTTTTTCTGGAAATTGATTGTTTTCCGGTAACTATTTTTCTGATGCTACGCCATTTCCAGGAATCCTGTTCCCAGAGATCATTTCCTGGATTGACCAATTTTCCAGAGTAAATATGTGTTCCTCTTGTTTTAGGGAAGTAATTACTTTTCTGAAACAATTTCTAAGAGCCCATTCAAAAGACGCCATTTTCGTGAGTTAATCTTTGTTCTATTGTTTTTCGGGAAATTATTTCTTTCCCGTATTTTCCTGATGCTATTTTTCAAAGTTCATTTTCCAGAAATAATTTCCAAGAGGCAATTTCTCAGAGGTAATTTCACAGAGGCCAGAGGTTAAATTTGATTGCATAGTCAGGGAAGCAGTCGTACCCATCTGCCCTCTCTCTGGCTACGCCTGTGAACCTAGATATCGTTCGGGGTACAAGAGTTTACCAAATCAAAATCGAAATTAGAACGCAGAGAGCCCACTTTGGAATGCACTAGTAGGCATGTGCATAGAACTAGTATATCGTGTTGTTTTTTTGTAAAATGTTGATTTATTAATTCCATTTACTTTTTTTTTTGATCACTTGTAGGTATTTGAAAAATTATTCCTTTCTTAGTTTCAATTCTATTAATATTAAAACGTCAAGACTCATAACTAAAATAATAGCGACGGAAAGATTTAGACCCTAATAAGTTGAAAAATAAGATTTGAAACACTTTTCTATGTACGTATTTTAATTTTATTATTTAAGAAAGTTTTACAATAATGAGTTTTTTTTAAAGGTGATTTTAAATTCACAATATCATTTTCTCTTGTACGAAAAATTAAGTAGAGTATATATACCCCAGATTGATTAGAAGTTTCGAAACTAACGAATGTAAATAAGCAAAATATGGAGATAGAAGTTTATTTATTAACGATAATATTTTCAAAAATGTAGTTTTAGAAGTAAGTTAACATACCATCAGGTAAATTCCTGTAATCATAATATTTGTTGGGGTTGACTTCAGTACTACTAGTTATCGACATAGTCTACATTATGGGCCTGTGTGTCATCCTCAAAAGGTAATTGTAATAATTGAACTATTCACAACACAGTATCGATGAAATGCATATAGTAATTTAAGAGTTATTGCTGGAGGAAACTTCAGCACTGTCAACATAGACAGTATTCTGAACGGCGTTTCTAGGAAGTGTTTTAAATAATTATATAATAGTCTACTTAGATTAAAACTTCAAATGGTGCTCACGCGGTTGATATATGCTAGTGTAACTATGGTATTCGTCCTAGTAATAGGGAATGTTTCGAAAGAGTCCAGCCTTGACAAACAAGCTGTCATGCAGCTCCACACAAGGAAAAAAACTCAGTAAACACTCTGCTCACAACGCTACCAATGAAATTAATTAAACATCATTGTTCATGATATTTAATGTATTTAAATTTCCTGAAATTGGTTATTGTAAAACGTTATTCATTAATATAGGGGGAAATCTTGCCGCACATGAGGCTGCCTTTTATTGAAAATATTTTTAACCTGTTGAAACTATTATTTATCTATTCTTTTCATTATTAAAAAAAATATTTTAAATAAGTGATACCGCAATGCAGGACCCGTCAATTTTTTTTATTTTTTTAAGAATTTAACAGCTTGTGTGTTCCCAGTGTGTTCCCATCTGCATTCACTTAGTAGATACAGAGTTCCGATAATATTTTTAAAACGCTTCTCAATATTTCCTTGGAAATTTTATCACAACTCCATTCACATTTCTTATAACAGTTGTCTAAAATTTATTCTTAAAGTTTCATTAAAGGATTTGATTTTCAATCAAAAGCTTCTATTTTGGCGTTATTGGTGTTGGCTATTTTGGGTTCTTGATGGCAAAAATATTAAATACATCTACAGCTGTTCATACAAAATTGTCATATCTGACATTTCCTATGTCAGCACTCAAAAGATGGATTAAGCAGAAATTTTTAAAGTAGCTCAGAAGTAACCTGATAAACTGTCTTGAGTTTATAAATTTTGAAACACAGTTTTCAAAATTACCTCTGATCCATCATCTTAGAAAATTTTAAAAACATTTATATTCTTTTACAAAATACAAAAATTTCATAAGAATGAATAATTTTTCCAAACAATTCATTCTTGTAGAACTTTTCAATTTTTAATTATTTAAAAACCAAATTTTTGCCAAACATGCCCAGTCTGATGCCATTTTGAAGACTGTACATGAAAATTTATAAATTCAATACAGATCGAAACGGTCGATGCATTTGTTAATTTGGCCTATACTGTAGTTGTTTATATTCTTTTTCGATATTTTCAAACAATTTCCAAGGAATTTCGATGCCCTGGAGTTTAACCTCAAATTACCCATGAATGTTTCTTTCGAACTGCCGTGAAGTTGTCAGTCGGTTTTTGATGAAATAATCCTCGGAATTCATATTCAAATTGTTTGGATTTTCTTTAGAAATTTAGCTTAATGTTACTTTTAAATTTTCGGTGTTCTGAAGGAATCAGTATCAACCGACACAATTTTGAAGATATTTAAAATGTGCATTGACTCAATGTTGTTCTTTGTAGTTTTAAAATTTTTAGTTTAAACTTGACTCTATATAGATTCAGGTCTATTCTCCGCCTCGGATGAGTTGAGAAGCCGCAAGAGAATCGAATAAAGTGACTACATTCTCCATCTGATCCACACGGAATAATACGAGCTATATATTCACCACACTCGATTCTCTTAAGGCATCTCAACTCACCAAGGCGCCGAATAGATCTAATTATTCGATTGAACCTGTTCTGATTCTCCAATAAAAAT
The DNA here is from genome assembly GCA_034211315.2 of Aedes japonicus. Lineage (NCBI taxonomy): Eukaryota > Metazoa > Arthropoda > Insecta > Diptera > Culicidae > Aedes > Aedes japonicus. Next base: position 13,490 of record JASCZW010011631.1, read on the forward strand.
AACATGTCCTAAACAATTACGCTACTTTCATCCCTCTTTTCAATATTCCTATACACGAAAAAAATTCTTCGGGCAGGCCCCCTCCAGACTAATTGCCCAGTTCCGCCAATGATTGGTCGTAGCTCTGGGCAATTTGGCGGGTTTGAGATTTTTGGTACAATGTTCACTTGATTTGCTTGGTACCACTCCATCACAGTTTAAGCATTGTGGCATGATGCCAAATCGGGCCAGAACAAAGGTTTTTCTTTGTGACTTTTGATGAAGGGTAGCAATCGCTTGTGCAGACACTCTTTCTGATAGATCTCCTTGTTGATTGTGCCTGTAGTGACGAAAGATTTACTCTTTTTGCCACACGTGCAAATTGCTTGCCCCACAAGGTATTTTTTGGGAAATTACGATGCCTTCTTCATTTTGAAATGCTCAGCTGTGTGGAACACATTGCAACGCTTGGTGGAGCTACATTGGCCTCACAGATAAAAAGAAACATTGAATTTTCTGCGTTATCTAATGCACATAAAGGGAATGCTAGATTTGCCAGAAAGTAATAGGATATTTCATGTAAAGTTAAGCCTGACAACGCCTGAATCCAGCCTGTTGTATGAAAGATTGCCAATATTGTTGTATGGCACATGAAAAGTTGCAAACAATTTCGTTGTTTACGCCTCCTTTAGCTTGGATTTAAACGAGGGAATATTTTACACGCTTGTTAAAATTAATTATTTTTTTCTGTGCTGGTAATGAATCATTTTAACTGATGATTGTTCAGTGTAATTGACAACTTGCAGATAAAATATGTAAATGACCTCTTGTCTACCTAAAATACACTACGTTGGAAATAAATTTAAAATTATACTCATTTCAAATACAAACCAATATTATTCCGATACCACCAATCTATTTAATGAACATGCAAGAACAAACAAATACTTCCTCAATTGAAAGCAGGATTAGTATTCAATTTCTTGTTGATAAACAAACAATTTGATCACCTTGTCTCATTCCCCATCATGTAGGAGCTACGGTAGAATCCTTGCAGATAATCGTTGAGCACCCCATCGTACTCAATCCTCACCGTGTATCGTTCGCCAGCGCGCAACTTCCGCTTGAACATAAGCACATAAAATTGTTTACTCTCCACAACAAACTGTCGGTCTATTTCGATTCGCCTTGAATCTCCGGTATCATCGCCACCAGCATCTCCGTCAACATTGTTGTCCACTTCGTTTTGCTCCCGATTATTACCGCCGTTGCCCGTTGCATCGCTAGTGGTGCGAACGTGCCGCGCGTTACGACCACCATTATCGCCATTGTCCTCTGCTTCTTCCTCCTCCTGTCTATTAGCGCCAGACTCATGCTGCCGAACATGTGCCTCGTGGATTTGCAGAGCCACCGCATGCAGTGTTATGTTATCACAGTCTTCCTTCACCAGCACCTCGATGTCAACCGAACCGGTGAATGTAAAATTATCTTCCAATATGAATGGTATTAGTCGAATGTTGTAGGCAATCGGTTCAATTGATCTTGGCAACCGTACGTCGTCTTCGTGGGTCGTTATTGATTGGCCATCAGACGAGCTACTAGATTGATGGCTGATTTCGGTGACACTTGCAGTCGTGCTGCTAGAAGACGTGCTTGTTGTTGACGGTGCTGTGCTGGCGTCTAGTGAGGGTGTTGTGTCGTGATGCAACAGGGAGAGGTTGGACGTAAAATGGTAACGATGATCGCATATGCTGGCATGCACTGGTATTTCCTGGCAACCGGCAAAATGATATATGAGCAGTCCTGTGCCCACCAGCAGGCAGCTGAATATGGCTACTGTCGTCAAAAGTGTCATCCGAGTGATGAAGTAACCCCGATTTTCACTGTACGTCCGGGTGTTTCCGTCCATCGTTAGGTTCTCCCGTATTTGCATCTTACTGTTGTTCATCTTGAGCCAATTTGGATGGGGTTGTGATGAGATGCGATAGCGTTGAATAGTGTCAATTCATCCGAATAATCTGTGGACGGAGAGAAAGCAGATAAAGAAGCATGAGTGCGTCGTTTATTCTTCCACTAATTTATTTTGATTAAGATGGGACCTAATAAATTGATTTAGAGAAGTGTTGTGAGTACAAATCCTCATGAAGACTTATTGTTGTTTTAGTGTAGCATATCGTTTTGCGTTGGGGACGTTCATAAATGTTGACGAATTAGAGGATCTTTTATCTTTGCAGATATGCTTAATTTATTTGAAGATGGTGGGTCTCTTTTATTTTCTTTGATGCCTTCCGCCTGGTGGATTTGGTGAAGATGGTGAAGGTTGTAGGACTTCACAGAACGTCACGGTTGTGGTGAGCCATGCTTGTAATTTCAATTTTTTGCCTGTGCTAAACTCAGAAGCAACATTAATGTTTTTGATTGGAGCTACATTGAAGATGTTATAAAGCCTGTCCACGTTTAATTTCGGACACTTTTCTTTAAGTGCAGATTTTGAATTATTTCATGGATCGCTGAAACGTTTTTTTTTATATGACTGCTGAAACTCTCCACCTTATTTCGTGGTACTACATGTTAAGTGGAAATATGCAAACGCATTTTGTCGGTACGCGATCTTGCCAAGAAACTAAAACTACCAACAAGTACCGTATTTTGTGTTTGCAAATCATTTGACCAGCGTTTGACTGTGGATCGGAAGGTTGGAAGTGAAAAAAATCGAAAAGTATGCTCCCGACTAATGGACACCCGAGTAACACATCTTAATGATTCAATGTTGAGTAAGCTTCTGTACAACTATATCATATAAAAATATTTTCAACAGTAATAAAATTTGTGTGTTGCTTAGTCAAGAAGGTGGTTATTCTCAAAAATCTCAAACTATCTGTGCAAAATGAGGCTCGCGATGTTGGGAAGCCAAAGTCATACGTACAAAAAGTGAAGCAGAGACAAAGGCTGAAGGCGTTCAAATGAAAGAGATGCCCAACCGTGATGACATAATTTCACTGCAAAAAGTCGTGCTAAGAAGCTTTAGACCAATTTTTTGCAAAAATTTTCCTGTATCATAATGGACGACAAATCACACGTACTCAACGATCACGGGCATCCGGGTTTGGTTTTTTATACAGCAATGCAAAGAAACGCCGTTGTAGAGCATTTTCGGACAATTAAGGCGTCCAAATTCCTGAAGAAGTATTTGATTCCGCAGAACATATGTAGTTGTGGTCAAAAATTTAAAAGTCTCGTCTCTACCGGCACTATCAATAAGGATTTGTACAAGAAAGAATGTTTGCAAAAGCAGTTGCTACCGTTTATCAGAAGCCGTGACTCTCCGGCTCTTTTTTGGCCTGGTTTGGCCTCTTACCATCAAGCAAAATCCGTCCTGGAACGGTATATGGTACAGAAGGTCAAAAACAGCCAATCCACCAAACTGTCCAGAACTTCGCCCAATAGAGAAGTACGGAAACTCTTCGAAACCAAGAAGAAAGCAATTGGTACCGGTTGGAGAATCGTCACGGCGGGCGTATCTGAGGGTACCATGCGAAACCTGACAGCGGGTGTACCACAGAAAGTTCGAGAATCATACAGTAAGAAGGATCAACATGCTTATCAACTGTTTCAAATGTAGATATAACTCACTGCTTGTTTCATTAAGGTTTTGAATCAACCTTATAACGGGTGTTCAAAAAAAAATGAGAATTTTTTTCAGTCATATAGTGAATTTTTTCGTCAATGAATATTGAAGAAGGGGCCCTGGTCAGCCGTACGACGCAACTTAGAGCGCTGGACGGCACTGACCTCCATCTTCCGAATACAATTCTGGATCCTCGTGGTCAACTGCTTCGTAGCCGTAAAAATACTCAATAAGACGGCACTGGGGAAAGTTGATCGGATCCTTTCTTTCGGCACGTACGGTATCTTTTTCTGCTCAAGATACTCCAGCGTCTTCTTGGCGTACTGGGAAGACTTTCCATCCACACGATGCACCTTTAAGAACGGCAGAAGAATTTCCTCAAGACATGCCTCCTGGTACACTTCATGATTAATGGCCAGATCGCTCGGTTTGAACCACGACTTTGAAATCCCTCTGTCCATTATGTCGATGTACAGCATTTTTTTTAATCAAATTTATGCTTAAACTTATATTTTACTTCGGTGGGTGTGGCCGACTTGTCGCTGGAATAGTAGCTGTCATTTCCTGGAATGTGGGTCTTCGAGAGCGGAATGTAACTTTCGTCGTCCAGCATGAACGACGTTCCGCGGTAGTTCTTCGTTATCCACCGGCACTGCGATTTCACGGTCGCTATCTGCTCGTCCGTGTACTCGGGGTACCGAGTCTTCTTCCGACAGATGATGTCCTGCATCTTGAGGGTTCGGCGAATCAAGGTATGAGAGCAGCGATATTTTCGGCCGGCGTCACGCAAACTCGTTTCGTCCGTGTTGTCGCTTGCATTCGTACCGTCCGATAAGTCCCGGTAGTGAGAAAAATTGATGAGCAAGAATATAGAAGTACAGTCCGGTACCGATCTTTTCGGTTTCGTTCTTTGCAGTCTTAAATTTAGCTTAAGTTTTAGTCTCAAATCTAGTTTTTTTTATATATAAAGGTATTGAAATCATTTTCATTTTTTATTGAACACTCGTCTGAAGCATAGCCTACAGAATCCTTACTAACTCAAGACTATGACCTAGGTCGGAGCAATTGGTACACTGAAAATAAAACTTCGTTTATACAACGAAATCGTTCGTTTCACTATTGAATTGTTATTGTTTTCTGCAACGAAATTCATTTGTATCACGTATGAAGCTGGCTTTGTATCCAATGTAACAGGCGCTCTCAAAAGAACGAAGCATTTGTGTATTCAAAAAAGAATGTTAGTGTATTGTACGAAAACAGTACAACGATCTAGGGTATGGGACTAGGGTAATGTTAGCCTAGCTCTTTCATTTGGTATACGTACCAAATATCTCATTAATTCAGCGATAATCACCGAAATTATGTTGCTATCAAGATGACCAATTTAATTCGAAGCAATTTATTCATTTGAGTATTAATAAATTGACTGTTGTTCACTTCCGTGTGATCTAGAATAAATTGCCTAGATGAACGGAAAATAGTAACGTGATCTTTTTTCAATGTTTATGATCCAGTTTAATTGGGAATTTATCCTGTTCAATTGGGAAGAGCTACTTCGGAATCCGTAGTTCATTTATGGTGACCCGTGAAAAGTGGAGAGATAAATGAAGAGGAAGTTAAAATTTTCGATTCGTAGCGTGTGCGCTCCTTCTTTTTATTTCGAGGTAAACTTTTAAAATAACCATGACGTGTTCTAACAAGATCCCACACGGCAAATCTTGTCCATAGCTGGTGCAGAGAGAATTTGGCGGATTTTCTGGCCTCAACCCACCTGTGATGGTTTTGAGAAACTGTTGAATGAAGTTTGTCAGAAGCAAATAATTTCTCATCTCCATGCGAGGCTCTGTTAGTGGACGGTAATTTATTACTAGAACGAATAGACATGAAGAGAAAGTGTATTGATAGTTTCATATAGGGTAACGGCAGGCTTTGAAATTGAAAGATGCAAGTTTGAAAACGAGCGGAGGGCATTGAACGGTAGTATCCGAATCAGGCACATAACCCTTTACCATACTACCCAATGCAGGGTAGGCAAGGGGGAGGATTTCCCCTTGACTTGTAAAAGGTTATGCAACCGATCGGGCTCTTATACTACCTATTGCTTGTATCTGGTTCTATCGATTTGTCCCTCTCCCAATACTGCCTAACACGGGTGAGAAATTATCTCCCGCTGTTGGGTTTATTTTTAGAACGTACCGACTCTTTCGCACATTTGCTCTTCTCTGTTGAAGCTTGTCAATACGGTTCACGGAGAAGTTATTCCTAAGCTGAAATGTATTTAACGTTTGCATTGCCGATTTTTCATGGCTTTACTTTCACCCGCATTGACGAAGCTACCCATGCAGCATAAATCATAACCCATGAGTTAGCAGACAAAATTTGGCAGCTCTATCAGTCGAACTCTAACCGTGATGGCAAAACAGTGAAGCAACTCCGTTCAGAAGTGTGCGCGTTCAAAAAACGGCACCCCACTGCGTCGAAAACGAACATCGTGCGGCATTTTGTGGACACTGGATACGCCCGTTCCGGCATCTACAACATCTTGGCACTATTAAACAACAATCAGAGCATCGAAATAAAGCCCGGTTCCGGACGCCTCACGACCCTGAGCGACAAGAAGCTCCAAACGATACTGAAGAGGAAGACCGAGGGAAAAGTGGCTACATCGCTGCGTGCACTTGACCGGGAGGTCGGTTCAACCGGCCAAACAGTGAAAAAGTACCTGGCGAACATGAACATACATGCCAGGAAGCGAAAGTCGCGTCCACTGGTTTTGGAGTTGCAGGCAATGGCGCAGCGGCAGTGGCTGAATAAGATGGTCAACTTGAATTTCCCGGCGAATCGAGACGTGGTGGTGGTGATGGACGACGAGACCTATCTCACCCTGGATGGCAACGACTGGCAGGGCACTTCATATTTTACTTCCCCCACGAAGGAACTGAGCTCCGAGGTGAAGTTCATTTCACACACCAAGGTCCCCAAGAAGGTGCGGCTGTGGCTGACAAACAGCGAGAAGGGGATGTCAAAGCCGCTGTTCTTTCGCTTTGGACTGGCCATGAACGGGGAAATTTATAGTACGAATGCCTGCCAGAAGTTGCGTCGTTCATCAAGAAATATCATAAGGGCGAAGACGCGGTGTTCTGCCCGGATCTGGCTCGGACCACTCCTCGAAGCGATCGTTGGAGGAGATGGAGTGGCTGAATATCAATGTGGTACCCAAGTCGGAGAACCTGCCAACGTCCCCCAGCTGCGTTCTATCGAGAATTTCTGGGCCAACCTGAAGCCTAAGATCTACCCCAACAATTTTGCCGCAAAAACTGAGGAGAACTTTTCCCTCGGTCTTCTTCTTCAGCATCTCTGATTGTTGTCTAGTAGTGCCAAGATGTTTTAGATGCCGGAAAGGGGCGTATCCGGCGTTCCCAAAATGCCGCACGGTGTCCGTTATCGTCGCGGCGGGGTGCCGTTCCTTTGAACGCGCACACTTTTGAACGGAGTTGCTTCACTGTTTTGCCATCACCGTTAAAGTTCGACTGATAGAGCTGTCAAATTTTGTCTGCTGACTCATGGGTTACTATGATTGATGCTGCATTGGTAATTTGTCAGTGCGAGTGGAGGAAAACCTATGAAAAATCAGCAATGTTTGTCAATTTTTTAATGCAAACGTTAGTTGGAATTAAATGGAAAATACTTATCTTTCTTCGAACAAATTTATAGTTTTTAGAAGATTTATTTTCGGGATTGCACTTGAAACACTGAATATAAATATTGGTTTATATTACGAAATCAAAGGTAGAACTAACGAATCTATTCGTTGTTTTCTGCAACGAAACTTATTTACTGTTTCTATGAAGATAACTTCATAATTAATGGCACTCGCGCATCTGTCAAAAGCACGAATCATTTGTGGACACAGAAAGAACATTCGTGCATTGCAAGAAAACAGCACAGTACAAATATTTTATCAAAAATAAACTAGAAACTTCTCTCTAGTGGTTGCATGAAAGACTGTCAGATCGACTTTATCGACTCAAAAAGTAATTGAAAAAAAGTGCAATCAGCGTTTTTTGAATGTTTCTGACATGAGTTTCGATCCTGTATATTTAGAAAGAGCTGTTATTAAATCCATGGTTGATCTCACTAGGTCTCAGATACTTGATTATTGAGTATGAAGTTATAACTTTCGACAGCGCTAAATTATTCCCGCTCATCCCAGCAGCAACTTTCATCGCATGAGTGCGATGAAAGAAAAACAGTGATTGGCTAGTCTTCACGAAATTCAATCCGTGCATTGAACAAAAAGGTTTAATGATTGCGTTTCACCAGATAAAAAGCAATATGACTTTTTTTTATCCTATATACGAGACATTTGTTCTATGAACAAAATCCTTGTTTACAAAACGAGTGAAAGCTAATTTACGAAAATAAATTTTCAGTGAAGATACTTCCGATTTTTTTACAAGACGTTAAATTAACGTTTAAGGGATGAGTTGAACTGCGGATTCCAAAACTGAGAGTTTATGTATTTAAAGATCGTGATTTTTATTTCTATTGAAAAATGAAAAATAAAACTATGCCTTCTCTTAATTATTCAAATATACCAAATCGTCTTATAGTTGCAGAAAACCATGGAAACCATTTCAAAACTTTCAACATCGAATCAAATCTCATCTTGCATGAAGATCAATAATTAGTCTAATGGATGAATTCAATAACAATAAACAATAAACAATTCACGTTTATTTGTTCCAATAAAATCTTGCAATAAATAGCGAGAAATGAATCTACCTTTCCTTCCCTTAGCTCAGTCGGTAGAGGCGTGGCTAAAAAGCAACACCATACTGGGGGTTGCTGAGTTAGAATCCCGGTCTGGTCTAGAAATTTTCGTTATGGAAAATTTCTCGACTCTCTGGGCATAGGGTATGATTGAACTTGCACACTCAATCATACTAATGCAAAAATGCTACCTGGCATGGAAAGCTCTCAATTAATAACTGTGGAAGTGCATTTAGAACACTAAGTAGAGAGTCAGCAATAAGCTTATTGCGAAAGCAATAAACTTGAAACGCTAAGAAGAAAAATATACCTTTCCCACGCGTAAAAAAAACTCCAGTGAACGTCCAGCAATATCTATGCATCAACCCTCGTACATCTAGCTAAAGACAATTAACAAGCATACAGTAAAATTCGAAACACACGTAAAAATGAACACTTGCTCGGCTCTGATTCCTCCCGCAATGCTGTCCGCCGGCATCGAAAAATTAACGACAATTAACCAGCATGGCACGATTTCCTACCAAAACCACAACGCACTCCTCTTCTGTTTAAAACGTAACGTAATACGATCAACGACGATCGGAAGCGATGCATCATAAGTGGTCGACCGGATGTCAACATCATCAACCTTCCTATTGTGCACCGCATGAGGGTGGCCAGCTGTCGTCTTCTTTCGTGAGCTCATTATTAACGGTTTTTATTGAATCTCAAGCTCAGTCAATCACATTCTACCAATTTTAAAGCTTGAACCGAGTTCACGATGAGTCCAAAGTGGCCTCACCATAAATCATATTGTCAACGTCGTCATGCTAAAGGAAAAGTACATTGCATCTATTCATGAAGGCTCTGATGCCCAGAGGGCCCCGTGAAGTAATAACAACTGCATTGCATAGAATTGCTATGAGGCGCCTCAGCATAAGGAGGAACTGAATAAAAATGTTCTAAAATGCATATCATTTCGTCTTCCTTAGAAACAGTGTACAATGCTGACATGTCGTCTAGTCGGGGTTATCCTCGTTCAATTCATTTATTATTAACCATTCAGTCAATCCGTCAGAGAGCACGAAGTTCTACAGTAGTGTATTAAGTTTAAACGTATGGATGCCATGCATTTTTCGGTTGGTTTGCTATACCTTGTGGAAGGCGTCACACTCAAAGACTATGGATTTTGTGTTTAGTAGTTTTTTTTATCAATTACAACTCATAGCACTGTACACAGTGTAAAAGCAGGGAATATAATTAATATTTTGTCTGGGGTCCAAGAAGTGTGGAAGATTACGTGGTTACAAATAAACACACTTCGTCGATTTTCAGATAAAGGGTATGTGTCCCTCGACTCAGCCAAATATACAACGATCAGCAACATTTTTTATTATAACTTCCAAATTATTTGAGCTGGAAGCAATATTTCACTATTCATACACTTGCTTAGATGATGGATAGATCGAAGTAAGCCGTGTTGAAAATCTGACGTGTTATTTTTTTCTGCTGCGTTTTCTCTCTCTCGAAAATACATATTCTTATATTAATTTAAAATTAATTAAAAGTCTGTGCAACAGTGAGGAGTGTAGGTGACTCACTTTCGAATGCATTTTAACGTTAAGTTCGGTTGGTTTTTCGATTAGACCACATGGTGTACAGATGGAGAGTTGTGAAGCTTTTTTTTCTCGTTGAATAATGATTGTGATTTTTCAAGTGAATTTTTTTCTCTGGAGTATTTTTACCTGTGATTTTCATTGTGCGCGAAGTACTAATTGTATTCGGGCTGTTCCTTTCGAAAAGGATGATGTGAAAATATTTGCCGAATAGCAGAGTGCTACTTCTGTAGAGACATATATGCATCCTTTAGCATCACAGGGAAGCCGTCCGAATGAAGACTGACGATCAGCAACAATATCCGGTGAGATCTTTCTGAATTTGAACGATACTGCTTAATACGTGCCATCATCAAAACAATAAGATTTGATAATGGAAGTGTATGCACAGTACCTGTATCCATTTAATGTTTGTACTTTGTTTATGCGGGGCTTGTTGTAAGTGAAAGTGACCTCAGAATGGACGTGAGTAACCAGGCATTCTGAAATGGGTCACTGGAACCTAACAGAGCTATCACCTTCCAATTCCCGGGCTAAAAATGTTTGTCGAGTCGACAACAGTTCGTTTAACTGCAAACATTTTTCTTCAATAAAATCACTGCCGGACGGTGGGCGTTGGATTGCATATACACACACTTACACACACACACACACACACACACACACACACACACACACACACACACACACACACACACACACACACACACAAGTTCGGTTGGTTTTTCGAATAAATCTCTCCGTGACATTTGCAATTGGTCTGGAGAAAGTTTCGCGATAAATAAGGCCTGTACTCGAAAAAAATGCACCAGACAAAAGTGTTCGCCAAAAATGTATTTTTAGTCGGATTTCCCTTCAATTCCCTTCAATCGCTGAAAGCCCGATATTTTTCCCTTAAGACCACTCATTACATTTTGTGCAGTGGTGGAGCCTACCTTGTTGGTCACTTTCTCCAGCTCGTTCTTTAACACCTTGGGCAATTTTCGAACTTTGACTTCATTATTGCCCAAAATTTTTGGGGTTGGCGTTTTTTGGTACAAAAACAACGTTATTTTCTCTGTACCAATGCAACGTCGATCGCGCGTAATGGCTTGATGCCAAGTCCGGTCAAAATAATGTCTCACCTCTGTGCGACCGCAGGAAGGGCAACAGACGCCTCTGTGGGCACTCGGTGCGGTAAATTTCGTCGTTGATGGTACCCGTTGTGATGTACGGTTTACTCAGTTTACCGCATTGGCATATGGCCTGTCAGAGTTAGTTTTTTTCTGGCGAATTTGTCCACTTTCTTCTTCCTTATGTCTTCCGGCATTTGGCAACGTAGAACTCCAGCCCTGGTATCTGCTTTGCGTCTGCCTTGATGTAGGTTTCGTCATCCATAACCACACACATCGATTTCGTTAACCACTCTCGATACAGCTTCCTTGCGCGGGATTTGGCCGCCGTGTTTTGTTGATCACGCCGGTTCGGTGCCTTGCGGACTTTAATAAACGAAGCCCAAGGTTACAGGTCGTTACATGGTTTGCTGAACGACCAGGTGGAACACTTTGCCTTCAAAGCCACGTCACGAATCAAAAGGTTCGGATTACACTTGAATAATTCAACAACTTCCGGGCCTTCACAGGGTCAGCTGTCTTCAGTTTTCTTCCACTTCCAACCGCTCGGTCGTCTGGGACTCCTTAAACGATTTTACCACCCGAGACACAGTTGTATGGGTGATTCCCAGTTGTCTTTCGATCCATCTCAAGGTCACAGTCGGCGTGCACAATTCTACGGCGATTTTCTTCTTGTTTCAATGACATCTCAATAACCACTGAACCGATTGTTATGAAATTTTGCACATGTAAACAATTCACTCACATTCAAAGTTAAACCCGGATTTTCATTAATTTTTACCCACGGACAAAAAAGTTACACACGGATAAAAATGGTGCATTTTTTTTCGAGTACAGGCCTTAGCGATTGCTAGCGCAATGATACCGTTTCTAAGTAGAAGAGTATGCTAAAATGTTGAAGACCACCGAAATGTAGTATACATTACGGCGTCGGCCGGAAGTGCATGTGCTGTTAGACAACCAAGTTGCTGCGGCCGATTAGAGATCGGGCTTGAAAGCAGAAGGGAAGATTGTGATTTGTTTTTAGCAGCAGAGCAACATTTTCGAATCACGTTTGGTGAGATGAGAGGCGGGACAATATCGAATTGAATTCAAATAAGTATTTTTTAATTTGAGTTTTTATATATTTGTGCTTGTATGAGTGGCGACAATATTATTTCTGCTTCCCATTCCATTCTATCATACACTCCAAAAATGTATATCATCAAAATTATTTAAAAAACATATAACTTTTTTCCATAATGTTTTTCACGTGAATTTCATTTCAAAATCCTATAGATTGAGTGCATTGTGATTATCACAATAACGTATGTATAACGTTTGCATTAAACAAAATGGACAAAAATAGCCGATTTTTTACCCGCACTGACAAAACTACCCATGTAGCATTAATCATAGTAACCCATGAGTCAGCAGACAAAATTTGACTGCTCTTAAGTCGAACTCTAACCGTGATGGCAAAAACAGCGAAGCAACTCCGTTCAGAAGTGTGCGCGCTCAAAGAACGGCACCCCGCCGCGTCGAAAACGAACATCGTGCGGCACTTTGTGGACGTTCCGGCACCTACAACATCTTGGCACTATTGGACAACAATCAGAGCATCGAAAGAAAGCCCGACTCCAGACGGCCGACGACCCTGAGCGACAAGAAGCTCCAAAGAATACTGAAGAAGAAGACCGAGGGAAAAGTGGCTACATCGCTGTGTGCGCTAGGCTAGGAGGGGTCGGTTTAACCGGCCAAACAGTGGAAAAGTAATTGGCGAACATGAACATACATGTTAGGACGCGGAAGTCGCGACCACTGGTTTCGGAGCTGCAGGTAATGACGCAGCGGCAGCGGCTGAATAAGATGGTCAACTCGATTTCCCGGCGAATCGAGACGTGGCGGTGGTGATGGGCGACGAGACCTATCTCACCCTGGATGGCAACGACTTGCAGGGCACTTCGTATTTTACTTCACCACGAAGGAAGTGAGCTCCGAGGTGAAGTTCATTTCACACACCAAGTTCCCCAAGAAGGTGCTGCTGTGGCTGATAATCAGCGAGAAGGGGATGTCAAAGTCGCTCTTTTTTCGCTCCGGACTGGCCGTGAACGGGGAAATTTATAGTACGAAATGCCTGCCGGAAGTTGTGTTGCTCATCAAGAAATATCATAAAGGCGAAGACGCGGTGTTCTGGCCGGATCTGGCATCGACCCACTACTCGAAGCGATCGTTGGAGGAGAAGGAGCAGCTGAACCATCCCATCCAGAATTTCTGGCCCAACCTATAGTGTAAGATCTACTCCAACTATTTTGACGCAAAAACTGAGGAGAATTGATAAATAAAACGAAGGAAGAACTGCTTACGCGCATGTTTTCGTCAGCCATGGCGAATGTTCCGGTTAACTGCCGGTAGGCCGCTCGCAAGGGCGTAGAATTTTTTTGCAAGTAAGGTTCAATAATTACCTTCCATGGGAAATTTATCAAAAGCAATTATCTGTCTTAGCTTTTCGTTATAACCATCCGAAAAAAAAAGTCCATCTTTTTTAATGCAAACGTTATTCTGTACCAAAAAGATGAAGTGGATCTTAGAATTTCGCCAGATTTGGTAGGCTTGTTTTTAGTTTTTTTTTTCAGAAAATATTTGACTCCAAGTTTTCTTTTTTTATTAGAGTAACCCATTTAGGTATAGGGTTGACTAAAAACAAAGTTTTAGAAATTTGATATTTTTCAAAGAATTATAGCTTCTGAACTACTGGTCCGATTTTCATTCTTTTATGATGGAAGAAAATGAAAAATAATGTGTTCAAGTTTAAAAAAAATGAATATAAGAGTATAATCTTATTATCTACATCGTTTGGAAGATCGACTTTTGATCCGAGACCTGGATTACCGAACGTTATATACGATTTGGCTCAACAAGTCAAGATCGGTTTTTTGTTGAGTTTTAATAGTTGATGGAAATTTCTAAACCATTTTAAATAAATATCTAAATATATCCATCTTCCCTGAAGTCTCTGCAGAACTATCTTGAAATTCTCTGCAGAACTTCCCTGAAGTTCTCTTCAGAATTTCCATGAAGTTCTCGTAGAACTTCCCTGAAGTTGTAAAAAACTTAAGGAGAGCTTTCCTTAAGTTTTTCTCATAACTTGACTGAAGTTCTCTGCAGAACTTCCCTGAATTTCTCTGAAGTTCTCGCAGACCTTCCTTGAAGTTCTTTGTTGAACTTCCCTGAAGTTCTATACAGAACTTTTCTTGAATTTTTTTGTAGCACATTCCTTAAGTTATCTACAGAACTTCCTGAAGTTATCTGAAGAACTTTCCTGAAGAACTTTCCTGAAGTTCTATCAAGAACTTCCATGAAGTTCTATTAAGGAGCTTTCCCGAAGTTTTGTGAACATCTTGGGACAATATTGAGGTAATCAGCCACTTATGTGCACTAGCGGTAAACTTTCATTACATAATTCATAAGCAGACCAGTGCCACGCACTGAATTCATTCTGAACAATGAACTCGATCGTCTGGAAGACACTGGTTACCCGAATAAATTTTCAGACAATAATGAAACCATGCATGATCTTGATATCAAAATACGATTATTACAAAAAGTTCACATGGACACTAGTACCACGTAGCGGATGAATTCTGATCTAATGCTAACACCATTCACAAAGCCCTGACCCTCGAATATCTTTTTCGAAGATGCCATCTTGCTATATTTCAATAATCTCGGGATCTAGATTATAAAGTAAGTTTATCTGCGCACTAGCGCCACGGAGTGAGATAATTCGGAACATTTTGAGTCGAGCGTCTGGAAGCTCATAATTTTACAGCTAACTTTCCTGAAAATAGTTAATTTGTACACGATCCAGATCTTAAAATACAGGTTATACACAAAGTTCACATGTAACTAGCGCCCCGTAGCGGACGAATTTCGAACCAATATTGACACCATCCGAAAGGCCTTAATCAACCAAACATCTTTGTCTAAGACGCCAACTAGCTTTGTCATATAGGATCTACAGATTAAGGTTATAAAGTAATTTTACATGCACACTAGCGCACATGCACGCGTAGTGAGATAATTCTCAACTTCCTGAAGGCTTTGATTTACTGAACAACTTTGTTCAAGGAAGTAACTTCCTAGACACGAAGAATCACGAGATATTTTCTGATGAAACAACAAAGATCAAAGCTGTGTGGGGAGCTCGAAAAAGTAGCGTGAATTCCTGTTCAATATCATGCACATAAATGGAGCATCACAAAACATAAAAAATAGCATCATTCATCGCGTGAACTTCTGGGACATTCCATACATTGCCAATAATATTGTATGCAAAAGATCATCTTTGTTAGAAGTATTTCATGCAAGTTGCTGCACATGTAATGAAATATAATTTTGCATGCTCTGATATTAACATTATAATGAAAATTCCTTTTATATTCCTGTGCCTATATCATTTGAGACCGCGATAATTCCGCGAATGTCGGGGATTTTACTGTAATTATTTGTTTTTTGCTAAAGTATGCTGCTTATCAACGGTCATAACTTTTTCTGGTGAAGTCGGATCGACACAATTTCTTCTGCAAAGTTGGTTGTTAAGGTCTGAGAAAAAATGCTTTTGGAGCATTTACATTCAAGCTGAGTCAGTTATTTGAGTAGTTCTCAAATTATATCAAAATTTCTATTTTTGATGCCAATTTGGGAAGAAAAATGCAAATCGCATGAGGTTAAAATACGATTTCCGGTGGTTTTGGGACCGAAGCTAACGGAAACTGGCATGGAGCTCTGGGTTTAAAAATCTCTGTCGACCATTGAATTGCGTCATTACTACTCGAACTAAGAACACTAATTCTGTCAATCTGCAACGCGATCGCCACAACTTCGCGATCGGTGACAACTCCTTTTACAGCTATTCATTTTGTTCGATTATATTGAATTTCTGGCCTAACTGACCTAGTTTTGGATTTTTTTATCGCCACATTCCTCAACCAGTTTCAGACAGGGTAATGATCGGAAACATAGAATTATCATGTGGTGGCAGATTTCGTTCATTATGTCAGAAAATTATGCAGTGATTGAAGGTCGATGAATCTGGTTGCACAAACCCATTTCGTCATTGAATATTTATCAAAATTTCAAGACTCTAAAAAAATTAATACCCTTCTCCCATTTAGCGAATGTTCACGGTAAATACATCATTAAGTATAACTCCATGTTAAGGGCATCCGTCAAAAACCCTGGAAGCGGATGTTCCCATGCTCGTTATTCATGTGCAAGATTCCCGTACGTATGCACTATTTTTGCGCGATTCCTGTATGCCTTCCCAAATGACAAAAAAGTGACTGGCATAAAATTATCACACAAAAAAAAACTCGACTTCGTTCACACCATATGTTGATGCAAGCACGACATGGATATCCTTCCTTCGTTAACAGGGCGACACATTCGCAACAGACAGCAGCTGTTGACTAATGATCGAAAGTCATTTACGTTTTAATCGGATTAAATATCTTCTCCCGGTGCATCGAAAGGAAATGTTCGATCGCTGCAAATGGATGTCGAGGGTTCAAACTGTACCTGGCCCCGAAATCAGATCCATTGTTTGTCGTTTTCGGGATTTTTGCGTTTTCAAACGACAATCCAACGGAGTAAACCTAATCAAAGTGCCCGCATATTGGCCCAATGCCTGATTCCAGTAAAGGAGCAAGTGATTGGAATTAATTATTAATTCATAAATTTGCTCCAACCCAACTCAATTCCAACTGTTCAGTTGTGGTTTCGAAGCGACGGAATTATGACGGTTCCCAGCGGCAATTAAGCAATTACTAGCTCTCTGCTACTCCCCGGCTAACAACTTGGTTCAAAATTCGAAAGCAAACAAACAACCGCCCCAAATTGTGAGCATCAGATTGAATTATTTCTACTCTGATACGAACCAATCTTGAATACTCCAGACACCGTATCGTTTTGGTTTGCCATGCATCCTGACTGGTTTGCTCGCTGTTTTATGAAGCCATTACCAATGTGTACTACCGGAATTCCAAATGCGTGAGTCGAGCGAAAAGTTTCGTTATCTATCTTGCGTTTATAAAAGTTGCCACTATCGTAAAGTTTATCCTCTCGGGAGATAAAGATTTAATTCATCCAGTCGGGTATATGGTGTTTCTACTTCTGCTTCGGTCTGCTCAATTTGTTTCAACCCGATTTGCTTTAGTTCCAATTAAAAGTCACTCACTTCGGTGTCGGAATCGAATGGATGGGACTCTCATCGCTTCGGTAGTTTATCTGTCTTGCTTTAGTGCGCAATTTGGGGGTTTGTAGTCTTTCACTGTGCTAACCCATCACGGCCACAAATTGAACTCAATGTGAGAGTCCACATTAGTTTTGGTGAATGAAAACTCATCTGCCTTGTTGCTGAGCTGGCAGCAATAAATTTTGCATTGAGGATGATTTTCGACATGCCCATAGACCATTATTTTATCTTCTCAGATCATTTCGGATAACTTTTGTATGGGTTCCCTCATATTGCTGAATTGCAGGCAATGAGAAGGCTGACTCTCTGGCAAAGGTGAGCGCACAAGAAGGCGAGATTTTCGGGGCAATTTCACATGGTGAATTTTTCCCATTCGTACGTCAGAGTTCTCTTCAAAGTTGGCAAAACGATTGAACAAGTAATTTTCTTGGGCGATGGTTACATTTCATTGCTCCAAATGTTTCGTCAAGACCGTGGTTCAAAGGTCTGGATGTAAGTCAGCGTTG
>JASCZW010011632.1:0-31344 GCA_034211315.2 Aedes japonicus
TTTTACCATGAATTGACTAAATCCAATCCAAATCCAATCCAAATCCAATCCAAATCCAATCCAAACTAATCCAAATCCAATCCAAATCCAATCCAAATCCAATCCAAATCCAATCCAAACCAATCCAAATCCAATCCAAATCCAATCCAAATCCAATCCAAATCCAATCCAAATCCAATCCAAATCCAATCCAAATCCAATCCAAATCCAATCCAAATCCAATCCAAATCCAATCCAAATCCAATCCAAATCCAATCCAACCAATCCAAATCCAATCCAACCAATCCAAATCCAATCCAAATCCAATCCAAACCAATCCAAATCCAATCCAAATCCAATCCAAACCAATCCAAATCCAATCCAAATCCAATCCAAATCCAATCCAACCAATCCAAATCTAATCCAAACCAATCCAAACCAATCCAAATCCAATCCAAATCCAATCCAAATCCAATCCAAACCAATCCAAATCCAATCCAAATCCAATCCAAACCAATCCAAATCCAATCCAACCAATCCAAATCCAATCCAAATCCAATCCAAATCCAATCCAAACCAATCCAAATCCAATCCAAATCCAATCCAAATCCAATCCAACCAATCCAAATCCAATCCAAATCCAATCCAAATCCAATCCAATCAATCCAAATCCAATCCAAATCCAATCCAAATCCAATCCAAATCCAATCCAAATCCAATCCAAATCCAATCCAAATCCAATCCAACCAATCCAAATCCAATCCAAATCCAATCCAAATCCAATCCAAACCAATCCAAATCCAATCCAAATCCAATCCAAATCCAATCCAAATCCAATCCAACCAATCCAAATCCAATCCAAATCCAATCCAAATCCAATCCAAATCCAATCCAAATCCAATCCAAATCCAATCCAAATCCAATCCAATCCAATCCAAATCCAATCCAAATCCAATCCAAATCCAATCCAAATCCAATCCAAATCCAATCCAAATCCAATCCAATCCAATCCAAATCCAATCCAAATCCAATCCAAATCCAATCCAAATCCAATCCAAATCCAATCCAACCAATCCAAATCAATCCAAATCCAATCCAAATCCAATCCAAACCAATCCAAATCCAATCCAAATCCAATCCAAATCCAATCCAAACCAATCCAAACCAATCCAAATCCAATCCAAATCCAATCCAAATCCAATCCAAATCCAATCCAAATCCAATCCAAATCCAATCCGAATCCAATCCAAATCCAATCCAAATCCAATCCAAATCCAATCCAAATCCAATCCAAATCCAATCCAAATCCAATCCAAATCCAATCCAAATCCAATCCAAATCCAATCCAAATCCAATCCAAATCCTATCCAAATCCAATCCAAATCCAATCGAAATCCAATCCAAATCCAATACAAGTTCAAAATTAAATTTCTATTGGAATTACCATTTGTTTTTAGTCTCATCCTCCCAATTCTTCGTTTAGTAAAAAGTGACGTTTCAAATTTCTTAGCTATCAAGAGTTCAGTTAATAAATTTTCATATAGTTTCTAGAAATATTATAAATTAATATCTTGCTAGGCAGCACAGCTTGTGTATAAAAGGGCATAGTACACTTGGTTTTTGAATCCATTTTATCGCACTAAGCCCTTCAACGTTACCTTCTTAGCAATGGATGAAATATTTCCCGAGAACATCATCTGACTTTAAAATATTCTTCAGCAAGGAAACTTCTTTGAGAGAAGAGTCCTGATTTCAAATCAATTGAAAAGAAGCATGATATTTGACCCACTTTAATACCTTATATTTGATATGCATAAAAAATACTAACTTTTTCAGCTGCTTGCTAACTCAGAGATTGTAAAAGTCTTTGCGAATCGCTCGTTGCATTCATGCTATATTGAAACAACATTGATAAAACAGTAGAAATTACCACAGCTAGAGTAAAATAAGGCGAAAAGAACGCATCATATCAAGACTAAGGAACTCATTTATTTTAAAATAATTTATTTATCTAGATTTCAAGCTCAAGCACGTGATATTTTTTTAGTAGTAAAAGTTAAACGACATCATAAGCTTTCTTCTCATTTTCTAGGTTAATTCGGATGTTAACAACAGGTTACGGCATAAACAGTTTAATGAATCACAACTACCGTGTCATGAGTAGCGGATTAAATTGCCGTTTAAGAATGAATCTTGATTTTACCCGCGTGAAATTGTCAATTATTCGAATTTCCCAAAGCAAAAAGAATCTCCTGTTGTTAGTGTTATTAATTAAAATTCTAAGTACCTATTTCATTGTTACTATCACTTAATCAAAATGAGAATGGAAATGTATTGCCATGTTGATCGAAACTTACCAGTTCCCAGGAATGCATTCGACTTGCTTTTTTCAATGTTCAACGAAGATTTTGATGAGCCGCAGCCTCTGAAAGCATTAGACTATTTTTGTTCATAACAATTTCACCTCTCACTTTATGTGGCATGTTTGGATTTTTTAATAAACATATGAATCCTCACTTATATTACACCTCCTCTTATAGTGAATGTGAAATATAAACTTGAATGTAAAAATTAACGATGCAGTCATCTATTTATTACAAGATGCAATTTACAAACCATGTCAATTTGAAAGTGGTTGGAAAGCAATTGGAATGCTCTTTTTATGTGCATGAAAATAGAATGAAAAATAAAAAATAGTTTTAACTGTAGGGTTTCATATTTAAGAATTTTTATGATACTTTTTTGTGAATAAATTCAAGAGCATTTTCCATGCATTTAAAAACAAGTTTATGCAGTAATTGAATGCTACATCAGTATCTGTATTATTATTTAAAAACAACACGGAAAATTAAATTCAACCTACTATAAGGTGATACTAGATACTATTTTAATTAATTTGAATTTTTGAGCGCCCACCTTGAATTCGCGTTACCCAAACAAGAAAAATCTTTTAATGTCTCTTATTAACCATTTACTGCTGTTAAATAAGCTACCTGCCTAGCCCCTTCCAAACGATGATGTGACCCATTAGCTAGCCACGAGTGATTGGCACCCCACTTTTACTAAAATCAATAATAAAACATCGTTAATAACAATATTGAATACCGGCTCCGCAAAGTGTTACACACGCCTGAGCCTTTCTATGCCTGAGTAACTGTCTACAAATGACCGATTTGCACCACCATTCCATTTTTTTAAGATACCGTATGGGTGATAATGTTTGCACCATCGAATAAATAAGGTTCCCGTTTCACCTGTGCATACAATGCCTTGGTTTTCTTTGCATACACGTAATCTTTAATTCATATCATACCCAAGTAACACATTAAACATCTTTCAAGAATGATTTATAATTGTTTGTACTATAAATGTATTATAAACGTACTGCAAAACATGTCAAGATTGGAGCGGTTTGTAACTCTCGTATCACTCTGAAAAACGGTCGAGCTAAAAATACTTTTTTCACTACTGCATGTGATTAATACTTTATTATTGTTCTTAAAAACATGGTTCCATACATTTATAATGCATAAACAGGACAAGATTTTAAGGGCAGTTCTATAAACTGTTGAAATTACATTACATCAATCATATTTTGCAAAACGTGTTCTCTTTTCTCAATACGATGCTGTACAAGATTGTGGATTCACTGCCAACGAGAAGCATATAATAGATACTCAGAGTTTACTTTTCAACAATCTGAGTTGGCATAGCAAAGAAGCTACAAACCTATCACGCCAAGGATTAGTGTTAAAATCCCACGTTTGGCGATGTTATTTTGTTTGTATGAGGATATTTTTTTTCCCTTTCTATGTTTTATAAGGCTTCACTTTGTGTGCTTTTTGCGTTCTATTAAAGTATGAAATAAAGTATTATACACTTTAATTTTTAACCTGTTTTTGTCATTCAACAGTATTTTCAACTTGATTAATACAAGCTGCCCAAGTATCAATTCAAATGCAAATTGGTTTTATTCATGTTTTATGGTAGTTTTAGCAAAGCATTATGGAGATCATCTGGTTTTTTCAGGGCATTTTCCAAGTTAAGGTGGTTTTAATTGATTAACAGTTCTTAAGAGTGATTAAAGAACACTTGAAGAAACCTCCATAAAACTACATCATTTATAAGTGTAATTCACCTTATAAGTAATTTTATAGGATACTTGAGTCCCCTCTCAAGACATCGTTTTGTAACTTTCATAAAACCTGATAAAAGTTTTGAGAAAGTTATATGACATTCTTCTTCAAGGTGAATGTATCCTGAAAATGCTGCCATAAAACGCTCTTAGAACCATTTGGTTTCGAGTAAGAGCACATACTCTTGAGAAAGAACATTATGTGAAAAATAAACAAACTGGACAATGGACGCCCATAGGTGAAAGAAAATATAAAATAGTAGATCGTTCAAGCGGAAATTCAATAAAAACCTATCCAATATATTGAATACTCCTTCTTCTCAGCCACCAACGACCTTTTTTTTCCATCGCTAGATTCCATTGGAATCACAGCCTACTGGGACTTACTTATCAGAAGGGTCTATGCGTTATGCGTGCAATTTTTTTGTAACGAATCAAATTGAATGGTGCAATGTGTCCGAGAATCATAACTCATGATTATTGATTTTATGCCAGTTGTGCAAGTTAGACCTAACGTCCCAGGCAGTGGATTATCGCATGCCACCACCGTATGTCCACCACCGTTAGGTGGAGGAGGTGGTGCGTTGGAATTGCTCAGTGATCTACTACACAGCGCACTTCATCCGACGTTAGGTTTATAAACCTATAGCTATAGCATATAGATCAAGAGGAAAAATCATTTTTCACTCAACTGATGTTTCCGCCTTCCAGGCAATATTTATTGTTATTCTTCCCAAAGCCATTGTTAGCATATTCAAGTTAAATTTTCTTTTTGTTTTTGTTTTTTTTATCGACTAACGCTGGTGATTAAAAATATTAAATTATAAGCTGTTATTATGACTAAGAACAACAATTATGCATAGGCACTTTTGATTTGCACCGTCACGTTTTCTTTGTTCATGATGTGCCTTTTTCACGCTGATTTTATGGCTATCTTACGAGAGACTTGTTTACCTTGAGCAATTCAAACAAGTTTTATTCAAGCGTAACTCATCTTTTTCAAGAGTAGAACAAATAAAGATGAACTTATCGCACTCCTCAAAAAATCTTGTTAGTCTTGTGTAAGAAATATAGGTTTTATTTGCGTTTTATGGTAGTTTTAGATAAAACCATTGTAAAAATGGCGAGCGTGGCTATTCTGGATGACCTCGGAACGGTAGCCATTTTCATAAGTATGCAACAAAACTCTAATTTTTCCAATGGTACGAACAAACAATGCTGTTTAAAATTCATTTTGAAACATAAAATGGATTGTAGACACAATTTATTCAAGATCTAACAATTTATCAGCCTTGTCACCTAATTGTTGAATTTTCAACTATATATTTTATTTTTTAAATAAGTCAATGTTCTAGCAATAATTCAGAGGCGCGTTAAAATTTTCGAACTTTTATGTTATAAAACACCAATAAGCTGAATGTCGTATGAAGAATTCATCAATGGCAGGCAAAAAACAGATGCATTTATGGTCAATTTAACAATTAATTTACATACGTATCCACTTTGGAAGAGAATTATAGTAGCTTCCACTCAACCATAAACAAAAAAAAAAAATCGCCACTCAGCAGAACGATTCGAAAAATGGAATCTTCGAAGCATATTTGTGACAGACTGGAAGTGTTCTTAAAGAGGAAAATCGTAAAACTATTATAGCTTGTGGTAGTTTTATCATAGTTTTAAGTATGTCATGGAGAGGGTCTTAGACCGAGAAAAAAAAAAGACAACTATCCACCAAGGTATTGGTTAACATCCATACCTCTCACGCCTAAGTCACGAGTTCGAATCTCACCCCCGGAGAAGTTACGAAAATGCCCAAAAGTGGTGTTTGACTGACTTAGACGGGAGATGAACCAGCCCGAGGCTGAAAATTGCGATAATCAAGACAAAAAAAACTTCCTGGACAGGAATTTTATACGGCAACCGGACGGGGAAAGGTGGCAGATAATTTCAAGTACATTAAACTGTCAAAGTTCACGAATAAATATCTGGTGTGGCAGGTCATCTGTACCTGTGGCTTGAAGAGCAACGTTTACATTGCGACCGGAACTGTCAACCAGGAAATGTATCTGAACGAGTGCCTACAAAAACGTCTACTGCCTTTTCTGAAGCGACACAATTGTTCCGTTCTATTTTGGCCGGATTAGGCATCTTGCCATTACGGAATAAAGGCCATGGAGTTGCATGCTGCCAACCACGTTGAAGAGGTGCCCAAGGACAAGACCCCTCCCAACACGCCAGAGCTGCGCCCAATCGAACAATATCGGGCCATCGTCAAGCGGAACCTTAAGAAGACTCAAATCACTTTAAGTGGCGAACCAGCCCAGGAGGCTGAAAGCCACTTTAATAAAGATAAAAAAAAATAATACTCAAAACGCTGTTGTAAGCGAGAAAGTTCAAGGCAAACTGGCGTTTTGCGGCGAAAAAAGTGGACAATGTGGACTGTAAAAAATCTTAAGGCAGGTGATAAACGTAAGACGCGGCAGTTCGCATTCGGTTAAAAGGAAGCTAAGCAGAATATTTCTCCTGTATTTGACTGAACTTGAACTGTGTATTAACTGAACTTGAAAAAGCAAAAGTATTCGACTAAACAATATTCAAATGCTAATACGTGATACTTCTTGATAAAGTTCTTGAAGCTCGTACACCCGGGTCGGTCCATCACTGCTAAATTTGGGTTCATTGTCTGAAACATGCTGCATCTTGAGCATGTCAGTTGTTTGATGCGTATATACATCAAACTAAAAACCATCCTATTCTTTTCCGCGCAACCCACCACGTGAGGCTTCGCAGCTATAAAGTTTCAATTATTAACTCTTCGCATCTCGAATTTCTCCGGCTCGGGCAGCTTATACTCGTTCTTCCAGGTTAACACAAAACAAAATACACCCATGGCCATAATACTGCGAACGCAATCAGCTAGCATGGCCACGCATAATATTCCTTAAAAGGCCGTCGCGAGAAGCCATAATTCGGTTCTCTCCTGGACACCCGCTCCAAGCCGTGCCCAGTCCACCACACGAACTCCTCCTCCGATTACACCAAAAAACCGCCGAAACCCAAGTGCATCGCATTTTTTCCTTTCACAAAAGATGGCCTTCGCACCCGAAGCGCTGTCTTCGC
Organism: Aedes japonicus; assembly: GCA_034211315.2. Taxonomy (NCBI): domain Eukaryota; kingdom Metazoa; phylum Arthropoda; class Insecta; order Diptera; family Culicidae; genus Aedes; species Aedes japonicus. The sequence continues at coordinate 7,235 of JASCZW010011632.1, forward strand.
GGGTTATTTATTGCCTTTTCTTAAGCACTTTCCGCTGCTGTTGCTGCTTCTTCTTGATCTTCGCCAGCCGATCGTCGCCGTCGCCATCACTCGTCGAAAACTATCATCCTTTTTCTGGGAAGAAGAAAAAGCAAACTTTCTTACGCCAACCCGACTTCCCATCCCACCCCGTTTGTCCTGGTGCATAGATCAGAATTAACCAAACCGCGTAGTCAGATTTCAGGTTTGTTGAAAAATACATTCAACGCAGTATGTATTGTGATACCAACACTCCGTGCTGTGATGAACGCATTATATGCATACGCAACTCGCGAGATCTTCGCTGTAGCTGGCTTATTTCCTTGTCACTTGCCTTCGTGTCCACAACTCTCCCCATTCGGAAGGGTTTCTGGTGTTTGCCGTTTACCGTGCCGTGAGGGGATTTTGGGATGCCATGGCCTGCTCGACGATTAGGAGGCATAGAACTGAACTGTCATTTGCAGGTGGAGTGAACACCCATCATACAGAAGAATTTGCATTTTCACCAGTGTTCCAAACTCACCCAACCCATCGGTAATCATTCACCACATTTTCGATTAATGGAAATGCCATCCCATCCGACGAGGCCCACCGACGGGCCTAGGCCAACAAAATTTTCTCGTTCCATCCCGACCGTCTACCTACCTACTATCGGTTCTAGGATTCCGACGCCGATGCTGTTGTCATGCGTTTCATTCTTGGCACGGCTGGATAGTGCAGGAAAAATCTCAACACGCTCCGTCTGACTGTGGCTGGCGGGTTGTCTTTGGCGCTTGCTGATGGTGCCGATGATGGCGTGGTGCGCGGCTTACACAATGTTAATGGTGCGGTGTGGGGAGCTCTGCTAGAGCCGATTAGAACGCCATGCCCGACCATGAAAAACGAGACGGAAATACGTAGACAACAGACGTGCGGCCAGCCGTTGATACTGCGTTGGTTGCCTTGCAGCATAGTGACACTTAATTCTAGGGTTCATGGTCACTGTCGTTGGTAGGAAGAATGGGTTCCGCGGCGGGAGGACCATGGGACAAAATTTGAAAAGATTTCGTTTGCATGTTGGGTCGGTTTTTTTTTGGGTTTCGATGCGAGAGGATGATTATGGCCATCATTAGGGATTCAGAGAACGATCGGGTTAAAGGTGGTGTGCTTTCTGATTTCAATCGAAGGAACGTGCAAGTTTGAACGCATGCGGTAGAAATTGGTGCTGGCGATGCGTCCGAGTGGGTGAATTGAAGAGACGGTATCGCATCGCTGCTAATGATGAATAGCTTCCGCCGGTTCTTTCAAGCGAGATTTTAGCTCGATCGAGCTGCGTGATTGTTAATCCTGTCCTGTTTTACATTTGATTATTACTAGTGTCCGTTGAATGAAAATTTGGTGGCTCCGTAGTTGTAGGAAGAGGGACTGTATACCGGGATTGTTTTATGTCGATTGATCGATATATTTTCATTATTTTGGCTTATCATTTTGCCAGCGAGCTTGGTCAAAAATCAGTCCCCCTGATGAAATTGGCAAAAAAAGCATTACCCTTGAGAAATTTTTGGAAAGCTGAGCAATATTTCTTTTCAAATTTTACGAAAGTTTCACCTTTTGTTAATTTTATTCGAACTGGAAATGGAATCTCCTTACATAGAACTTTTAAGTGGGTTAAAGTCGCTTCCAATTTCGTTATGACTGCTCAACTAGAAACGAATAGAGTTCGAAAAATGACTGCTTATCTATTACGCGTAGCTGTCTAAAGGTTTGTAGTAATAACGGAGCATAAAGAAAACTACTCTTACCACTCAAAATCAATTCATGAAAGCATCATATCTCTCTGGAGTTGTAGAAGTGTTTTGATCACCTTTGATTTAATCCGGACAAAAATCACTGCGACCAGTAATTGATCTATTGACGTACATCCCGTATTCTTTTTATAGTGCATGCCGAATTGCTTCATCATTATTAGGAAATACTTCGGTGCCATCTGTTGTTTTGTTGGCAATGCATAGATTTTTACTGAAAATGTATTCTATTTATACCCTTCTGGAAATGGAAACACTGTTCCAACATCAGTAAGTCAGTCAAAATCGGATTCATTGTGAAGAAAACAAATATTGACTGCGATACTGACTATGCATCCCTAGTGTTTGGCCGTGCGAGGTAGCTACTTGTTTTTTTCCAGTTCAGCTGTTATTGAACAGTGAACCAATAGAAGATTTTTGGGACTAACATACATTCTTGAATTTTTACCATAATTTCTACTTTGAATTTCACAATTAAAATAGTTTGTTTGTAAGGTAGTACTCCCAATACTTGCGAAGCTTACTTAAAAGCTAAAAATAGCTAAATTTATATTTAGATTGCCACGCATGTCACGATCTGTGTATCATCTAATTTCTTTAACCGAAACATGTTATTGAAACAACCTTTGGGTGTTAGTGACATTTCGAACGCCAGAATGACGTTTCTTCCTAAAAACAACAAATAGATCATATTTGAACCAGAAATGGTTATCTTTTCTGCTATATAATATGTTTAGTATTGTATAGAACCACACACTTCTAGAATTCAGATTCCGTTTTGCTGATATTAACATTACCGATAAAATCTTTTTACAAACTTTTTTTTCACATGAATATTTTTTAAAAGCTTAGACCCGGAAGTTAGAAGGTTAGATAGCTTTATTAGATTTCAAGAACGCGAATCGACATACACATACATACATTTATTTGTTCAACATCACATTTAGGATAAGACATAATCAACAATAGTACGCCACAACACTCGGTTTGCGGCTGCCGCTCTCCAACCTCGGTCACGCCCAATGCTCGCCAGATCACGCTCCACCTGGTCCCCCCATCGTACTCTCTGCTCTCCACGCCTTTTTGTGCCCACCGGATCAGTAGCGAACACCAACTTTGCCGGGTTGTTGTTCGGCATTCTTGTAACATGCCCTGCCCACCGTATCCTTCCGGCTTTGGCCACCTTTTGCATGCTGGGTTCGCCATAGAGTGTAGCGAGCTCGTGGTTTATCCTTCGCCGCCACACACCGTTCTCCTGTCGCTCGAAAACTCTGAGCGCTTGTAGGTCCTCCTCGAGCATCGTCCATGTCTCGTGTCCATAGAGGACCACCGGTCTTATTAGCGTTTTGGCGTGCAAATTGGAAAGTCTTTGTTAAAATTTCTTTACTTTTACATCAACCGATTATCTTCAGAAACACTCAGTTAATATTGTTCTAGATGGAAAACTTTTGAAATGAAGTTATATCTTGTAAAAGAAGTAATGTGGTATAATTTCATTTTCCAGTAAATGCATAGTATTTCTTTAACACTGTTTACAAAAACGAGCAACCCAAGTATTTTATGTAGCAGCAAATGATTAATATAGGAGTGCACCTTTGCCACATGCATCAGTCGCTGTATTGGTAAGCGTCGTTGCCTCTTGGAATCTCTGATAACGCCTTCCTCCGCACCCTTGGTTTGATATGTACACTCAGGAAATTCTCCGTACGATTTTCATACGATCTGAACTATGAACCACAAAGCAAAGGACCAAGACTCATTCCATACGAAATCGTATGAAATGATTACTGTTGCATTGGTCGAGAAAAACATGCCTGTTATACGCTTTCAATTGACATCACTTATCAAACATGCATAGTCTCGTGGGATTGTGGTTCGTCTCTGGATACCGAGGCTTATGGTTCGAATCCCGATTGCAACTTCCTGTGAGACACACTTGATCAACTCAATTGTTTTCAAAACAGTAACTCACGGCTTCCGGATAACAGATTTCTCAACCGTCGACTGGTGAGTGCAGGTATGTACAAAATTAGATTGTTAGGTGTAAATTTTACAGCAATATTAACTGGGTTGGCAGTTGTAGAGACGATGGAAGCGCCAGAAGAGCTGCCTTACGTGTGACAGGCTCTTCATTTATCGATTTCTTTGCAAGTGTATGTATGTCTATGTATATAGTGTATGTATATCTAGAAAGTGTATGTATATCTATGTATATAGGTCGTTGGGAGTGACCAAGCTAAGAAAGTTGATGCACTCCATTGTAATCTGCTTTTCTGGGCTGGAACACAGGTGTTTCCTACTTGTATCCAGGCTCTTCCTGCGTGTGAGCTTGTCAGTCGGTTGGGATATGAGCACTAACTCTTGTCTTAGCCATCTATGGCTTATTGTTATGGCGCCATAACTCGCTCTCTGAAAAGATAAATAGAACTCGCCGACACTGTCCTAAGTTTTCGCGACAAAATTGTTGGAGTAGATCTTACGCTTCAAGTTGGCCCAGAAATTCTCGATGGGACGCAGCTGGGGGACGTTGGGCCGGTTCGCCGACTTGAGTACCACATCGCTATTCAGCCGCTCCATCTCCTCCAACAATCCCTTCGAGTAGTGGGCTGACGCCAAATCCGGCCAGAACACCGCGTCCTCGCCCTTATGGTATTTCTTGATGAACGACGCAACTTCCGGCAGACTTTTCGTACTATAAATTTCCCCGTTCACGGCCAGTCTGGTTCTCGCTGATTGTCAGCCACAGCAGCACCTTTTTGGGAAACTTGATGTGTGAAATGAACGTCACCTCGTAGCGCACTGTTTGGCCGGTTGAACCGACGTTGTCTAATAGTGCTAAGATGCTGTAGATCCGGCAGCCAAGAACGGGCGTATCCGGCATCCACAAAGTGCAAGATGTCCATTTTCGTTGCTCCACTGTTTTTCCACTCCGTTGCTTCACTGTTTTTGCCATCACGGTTAGAGTTCGACTGATAGTGCTGTCAAATGTTGTCTGCTGACTCATGGGTTACTATGATTGATGTTGCATTGGTAATTTTGTCAGTGCGGGTGAAGGTAAACCAATGGAAAATCGGCAACGTTTGTTCCTTCTTTTTTTAATGCAAACGTTAATTGAAAGAGTTAACCATTCCTGATCAGAGGTGCTGTAATTTTCCGAAAGACGTGGCGAGCATCTTTTCTAGAATGTCTAAAGTCGCCTTCTGACAAATATCTTTAGGTTCCAGATTGTAATATTAAGCCTGGTATTTCGTACGTATGCTCGTTTTTAAACGAATCATCATATTTGTCCTCACAGTCGCTTCGTTCAACATTTCCCTGGTAGTAAATGAAATAAGAAAAACCTGAATTTTTTTACTAATTTTCGTCAACAGTCACCCGTCAACTTGCAGTATAAATGGAGTAAAGGAGATTAGGGGCGATGGCTACATTGTATCACTCCCAAGAAATGTTGCTTCAAAGGTTTGGGTGTGGGTCGTATGATATCTCTGTGTGGGTCATTCGTGTGATATCTCGCCTCATGTCTAATTCTTATTCTTTAAACGCTCATTTGGTCCGTGTTGGGCTGGGAGACAGCAATCTCTGTGAATGTGGACAAGGTTACCAGGACGCAGATCACATTATTTGGTCATGTGCTGAGCACCGTGGAGCCAGATCTGAGCTTTATGAGGTCAGGCTTCGGGCTCGAGGTAGACAACCCAATGTACTGATTCGAGAGATTTTGACTGTATCTAGAGATCCTAGGCTGTATCTGCGATCTAGAGTTCATGAAACTTATTTATGTGTTTTAAACTAACATTAATTATAGATTGTAGTTTGATTAACTCACATGTTTTGGTTAAATTGGTGAGGACTGTGTGAGTCAGTGTGTGAGTGTTTTTTTTTTTACCGAAAGCGTTAAAAAAATGTTGTTATTATTATTGTACTTTTGTATTGATATTGTTGTCAATATCAAAACTATAGTTCTTCATGGTTTGTTCGAAATTCCTTATCCTGCAATTTTCCCATCCTTAACTTTGTAACTTCTATTAACCTCGAGACGACCGCGAGTAATCGGTTTTATCCATTTAACTTAATTTTAAGATTTTTTTTATATTCCAATTTGTTTCATAAAAAACTATAACATGGCTCTGTAAAGTTGATTTAGTTGAGTCGGTAAGGTTGCAGTGACAAAGCAAAACCATGCTGAAAGTGGTTGAGTTCGACTCCGGTTCTGGTCTAAAAAAAATTCGTTCAGGAAAATTTCTCGGCTTCTGGCCAATAGCTTATGATTGTACTTGCCATACAATCATACCAATGGAAAAATGGTACCTGGCATCGAAAGCTCTAATAACTGTGGAAGTACATTTAGAACACTAAATTGAGAGCAAGCAATTAGCTAATTGTGAAAGCAATAAGCTCGAAATGTTAACTTAAAACCCACCCTGTACTATTTGTATATGAATGAATGTCTGTCTATCTTCTGTCTGTCTTACCCTTATAGACTCGAAAGCTACAGAACCGTTCGGCGTGAAAATTTGTATGAAGGGATTTTTGGGGCCAAGAAGGATTCTCATAGTGGTTTGAGACCCTCCCATTGGAGGGGGAGGGAGCTTCCATACAAATGAAACAAAAATATTTACATAACTCGAGAACTAATCAAGCAAATGGAACCAAATTTGGGATGTGGAAAGGCTCTCATATAAATTAAACACACATTTCAATCAAACATAAGAATTGTTTAGGCTATTAAAACACAAAATGTGTGTATCTCGGGTAAGGAGCATGTTCTTATAGAAGTTTGAACCCCTTCTTAGTCAAGAAAGTGGGATGCTTGTGCTACTCTCAGTGCTACATTTAAAACAGTTAATCTAAGGTTTTCCAAGAGAAAATTACGGATACGGCGTTATTATTATTATTATACGGATACGGCGTTATTTGAAGATTATATTATTGTCTTTGCAATGCTTCTACACAGAAAAAGAAACCAGCGTAGAAACTATCGATCTGAGGGTAAGTTAAAAACACACATCAACATATTTTTAGCAGAAAATAATTTTTTTTAGCTCTACTTTGACAATGCACTGGTATGCAAATATTGCAGTAGAAAATACTAAGACCTGTCCAAATTTAAGGTAATTTTCAGGAAAATACAGTAGTTTGTACGGAAGTTAAGGTAGATTCCATTCACTCCATGTCAGAACTATAGAACCACTGATTTTTTTTTCGAGATGTCTTGGATTAATAAGTGATTTTTTCGAAATAAGTTGCACAGAATAATAGATACATGTTGTCTATTTTACTGCAGAATTTTCGACTCCAAGCATACTGTGTTTAGCTTTACAATAAAAGATTCATAAAAGTTAGTTCAAAATGTATTTCTCTTTTAAAGATTTCAACGTATTTACCTGAAAATCAAAATGTTAATAATGGGTAGGTCCTCCTTTGTTCTCAATCAGTTCAAACAACCTATTCGGCATACTCTGATACTTGTATTCCTTGCCATGCAGATAAGACGGCTTGTTTCAGGTCATGAACGCTTGCGTACTGCTTGTTGTCACGTACTATTAATCCCCACATATTCTCGATTGGGTTTTGGTCTGAAGAACAAGCTGGCCATTCCATAGTTTGAACTCCATGTTTGTTGAACCACGCCATAGTCGCTCTGATTGTATGAACTGAAGCATTCTCTTGCTAAAATGTCTAGCCAACTCGACGATGTTGCCGCAAGAATGGTAGCAAATGGCTTTGGAGTACCTCAATGTACTCCCGATTGTTCATTCTGGTGGATGGAAAAGCAATCTGCCCTATTCCAGTTTGACAAAATGCTCCCAAAACCATCAAACTACCACCACCAAAGTTACGAGTCGAAAAGTAACGCTGCTCCTTTCTTAAGTCCCTCCAGTATGAAAAAATTCCATTTGGGCCATCCAGATTGAATTTTGTTTTCGTCGGAAAAAATTGTCAGACAAAGGAACTTAATTAATTTTATAATAGTAAATAATGAAGGTTACATACCTTACTCCAATCTCTACGCATATTAGCTCGTGCGAATTCGAGTCGGGCTTGTCTCTGGCGAGGTAAGAGTCGCGAAGCTTGCTTCAGTTTTTGCCGCTAAATATAAGAAGAGCTTTTCAATGTTCGATAGATTGTAAAACATGAGACGTCAAGTGATAACACACGCAGAAAAAAATTGTTAATTTTAACAAGCGGGTAAAATTTACCTTCGTTTAATTGCAAGCAAAAGGAGGTGTGAATAACGAAATTGTTTGCAATTTTTCATGCGCCATACAACAATCTTTGTAATCTTTTATACAACAAGCTGGATTCAGGCGTTATGTGGCTTACATTTACATGAAATATCCCATTATTTTCTGACAAATCTAGCATTCCCTTTGTGTGCATTAGATAGCGCAGAAAGTTCAATGTTTCTTTTTATCTGTGCAGCCTTTTTTTTGTTGGGGCGTAGAACCACTGCGTCCACTGAGTTGAACTTTTGTGGTAAACTCTGTGCAGCCTTAATTTATTTCAAACTTTTGAGTGAGTTACTTGCAGTTTGAACAGTCCTTCGTTGCATTCTTTCCGACAACTTTGTTTTTAGTCTTGTTTTTGGTCTTGTTATTGCCATATCATTCTGGATTTCTCAGAAAATTTAAAATTTTCCCAAACGTCAAGCAATTTCGCGAATACCAAAATTACACTCGCAATATGCCAAAATTTTACCTCTTTCTACTTTCGTCAAATATGTTCAACACGGCATTATTCCTTTGCATTCACAAACACGTCACAACACGATAAAATGTGAAAGAAAACTGAAGCGCAATTCATGCAGATAGTTTTGTATGTATTTGTTCTATAGGTATGAAACAGCAAAAATGAGAGATTTTATTATTATCCACTCACACAGTATAGCCGTGGATACAGAAGTGTTGTGGTGTGAGTCAACTTCCTCACACAGTTCCTGTATGTGAATAAATGAAACGGTACAATTCATTCTTCATTGAAACATTGGACTTTTTAAGTGGATCTATTGTTATGAAATGTAGTGTAGTAGTATTGAAAACTGTAGTAAGTTGTAGTGAAAGAAATAAGTAGGAACTGCCGCACTGTGCATGACGCTGTGCAGGTACTATTGAAAAAATGTGAAGTAATTTCATTCTAAGAACGGCAACGTTAGGTTCGATAAATTCATGCAACGCAGCTTTGAAAACAAAAAGAAAAAGAAAAACAAAAAAAAAATAACTTTGCAAACGAAAATATTTAGATTTTCATTTATTTAGATGCACGCGTACCAACGCTCGCACCGGGTTCAGCTACCCTAGTAGCACACTTGTTGCCATTCGGTTGAGATAACATAAATATGAATTGCTAAGTCATAATCAAGTAACTATAACTAATAATGATCGTAATGTGCTACTTGGGTAGGGTCCGACTAAAATATATGCATCAAATACAAGTCGACCACATTTTCATCATGTTGGGGGTTGCTGCAAAGGAGGGCTCAAGTCTGCAAGGCTGCAAGTCAAAATTTGCGGCTTTTCACGAGTCATCAAGACCAAGTGAGATCGCTCACAAAGTCAGTTTTATCTCTTTCTAGTAGAACAGGATCAATTCCAGATCAGAACCCTTAAAAAAATCACGATAAATCGATGAATCGAATCACGAGTCTATATGGTTGCGTGAATTTTAAGAATTTATTTAGAGTTGATAAATCAGATTTGCCAAACGTACAAGTAACAAATAAACAGCAAAGTTTTGAATCAAAAAAATTTCCGTAGTTCTTTGCTTTGAATTGAAATGCACGACAGTTCTTTTTGAGTTTACTATTGCTTTATTCTTTTGGCAGTGAAAGTAGTATGAAAACCAAATCAGCTTCATAAATAGAAAAAATAAATAAATTTCGTCACAGAAAGCAACGAATCAATCTATTCGTTGCTTTCTGTGACGAAATTTACGAGACAAATGATCGATTCTGTAGCACAAAATGAATATTTTTACCAGTATTTAATTCTCGTTTAAGTACGAATATCGCCGAAAGTACTGAAACCTGTTGCATTTGATCTATGAAGTCTCACAAACCTGAAAATATGCAGGTGACACTGCTAACTCCAACATTGTTTAGCTTCACTTTGATGCAGTCGCTCTCTGTTACCGGAATAAATTAGTATGAAGCAGAGAAATTAATTAGCATACAAATTGGAGAAAACATACCGATTCGTTTGCGATCGTTGAATCACGACTCGGAATAGGGAACTGGTTTCATGATACACTTGCGATCGAGAAATAGAATATTTCTACTCTAAGAACTGAATTGAAAATCAACTCTACATTCCTTTTCCAAAACATTCGCACCGGCTTATAAGCCAATCGAAAAGAAAAGTCTAAAAGTTGCGCAACCGGCCCTCCAGAAAAGAGCAAAGAAGACACGTTAAATCAACAAAACTTAAACCAGAATACAAAAAAAAAAGCATAGAGCAACAACAGCAGAAATCAACCTACGTTCCGCCAGGATGTGTACAAAAGTAGTTGAGAAGTGATGACTTTGGAGAATGGAAGGTAGATCGAAGCTGTCGAAAGGAAACATTGTAATACTGTTGCTGCTGCACCTGACCTATTCGAAGTTCCCAAAATGTGCAGCATAGGTTGAACCTGAAAAAAAAGAAGAATCTTTTTTTTTTCAGCCTGCTGCCAGATCCATGTGAAAATTTTCAGAATCCTACCAAATTTTCTCTTTCTTGCTTATTTTTCGAGTTTCTTTTCGCACAAGGACGAAGTAAGCTTATCAACTTACTTAAAATGCATTAGAGAGGGTATGGAACGAAACGGCTCCCTTCAGCATTTTTTTTTTGATCCACAAGGAAGTCCTGGCGGATGAAATTGTGCAATCGTAAATAAGATTATCTGGCAATTTTCAAGTCATTGGCGGCGGCGACTGCTGCTGCTGCTGCTGCTGCTGCTGCTGCTGCTGTACTGTCTCAAGTAGGCTTTTGGAGAATGGGAATTCACCTGCGTGATGGAATATGCGTTCGGCTGCGCATGTGTTAAAACAACAGAGCCTGAAGCGACGCGACAGGTATATGCATGGGAAGTTTACACAGCAGTGCGCGCTGTAGTGAATTGCGTTTTACATTTTGTGCGTGCCGCATTTGAAACTAGGATGAAGCCAGAAAAATGACGAGAAAAAGAACAGAAACTGGGTTTAACGATCAGAACACGAACTGCATTTTATTACGAACCTGTTTGGATGTTGGTGATGATGCACTTGATAGAATTTCAATTAATCCGAGCGGAGGCTAGATATGTCGGAATGTTGTTGAATTTACTATACAGAAGGAAGAAATGAAACGTTGTATGTCATGCAAGCAAAAATGCTAGATCTCCAAGCAATCAGTATTTAAAGTTATTCTGTTGTACATCTACAGTCGCTTGAAACTGCTTCGATGCTGTTTTCAGTTTTAAAACTTTAGATATTGGTGTTTGCGATTCCTTCGAATGTGGAAATAATGTTCGTGGTTCACTCCGTAGTAGGATGGTTTACGCAATTTTCAATTTTGGCAGTTTTTAATTTCAGCAATAACCATAGGCGTAGCCAGAGTTTCGATTTTTTTGTTAGAATTTTATTGTTTATTTTTTATCCTCAGCAGATTTCAAGGTAACTTGATGCAATACTGTTGATGTTACTCCAGTTCTACTCAATTAAGTCACAATCATGTCACTGTAACCAAATATGACGGTTTTTTGTTGCTTGGGATGTTTGACAGATTGCTCCTTTGCCTAAATGAAAAAGCCAAATTACCCGAAGTTGCCTCGATTTTGTAACAAGTTGTAGCAAAAAAGCATGAGCCTGAGCATGATTGACCGCCCGAGGATGCAACTCCGCTTTTGTCAGATCAGCTGTTATTACACAGAGAACCAACAGATGATGCTTGGGACTAACATACATCTTCAAAACTGGTGATCCCAAACTAAGGAAATACCGGCGCCGGCCGCGCTCGAATGCAGGTCAAGTAGAGAATGAGTCGGAAAATGTTGACGTGATACTTGCTTTATTGAAAGCCGCGGAATCCACTGCACTTCCACGAAAAATCACTGGGATTTTGGATAACAGGATTGAGTGGCAGCTGGGTTCGTTATGGTTAACGATAAGCGGTCAAGTGTAATTAGTACCGATTTCTGATTTGCACCGATTTAAACCAACAGTAAGGATGCTATTGGGGCCACTCACAAAGTGTGATTGCGGTTTATTTGTGCCAGGATAGGGTAGCCCGACGAGCATGGCAAACGAATAATTTGGATCACAATTAATTATGTACCTCACCACTGACCGATCTCACCCGGCGAACCACGACTTCTGATGATCACTCGATCATTCGCGCAACGAACAATAGGCAAACGAAACAATCGACAAAACGCTACGCCCGATAACATAATATTGCGGATCAAAGTATCGCAACAACTGATTCAACCAATGGTCGACGCAAACCTATTAAAAAAAAATTATTAATAAAGATACAATGGGTAATAATTACCTGTCTTGCTCCACGTCCTTGAGAGCACTTACTACATCACGAGTTGCCTGTATCAAACTCCGGATGTGGATATGTGAGAAATAGAAAAATATTAGATATTGTCTTCAAAATGTGTTAGAAATAAATTATTTCAAGCAATGCACCAGGTCCCAAGCAACATTGAGAGACTCTCCCCGGGGACCCTCTCTTTCGTCACTAGCTTGTCTATTAAACGATTTGCTGATGTTTTTGACATATTGGATCCTTAATTACACTTTATTTTATCGTTCTGTGTGTTGAAATTATTCGAACATGTTTTTACATTAGCCGTAGGAACATAAAGAGAAAGTAGATGAAGAGAGCCTCCCAATGCCACTCAGGACCCAATGCATTGTTCAGCTTGATTTGTTGCCATAGCAGGGGCTCGTAAACGGTGTAATCCGCCACGAACGATGCAATTTCCTCCCATGACCTGAAAACGGATGGCTTCAGCGACGTGCACACAAACTTCTGAACACCGCACTCGTTCGGCAGCGCATCAACGGTTTCCGGTGCGGGAACCTTTTCTTGTACTGCCGCCGAAAGTTTTCCGCAAATAACAGAAATAATTTTTCTTTCGTGCCCAGCCGTTTGTACGATTCCGGAAAGCACACAATCTCTTGGTACGCTGGAGAAGGATTTTCCGGAAAGCAGGTATCAATCGCAGGACTGCAGCGACTGTCATCCACGAACAACAATCGTGAAGCCGAATATTTGGTGCTGCGTGTGGTGCTAATTTGACAGCTCGGTTTTCTTGAAGGCTGTAGGCAGCAAACATAATATACGCGGTGGAAGTTGGCGTAATTTCTCTGTGTAAGTGTGTAAGTCTTCTGTGTTGTAATTAGTGCAGTGATTATCACAACGATAGTATTTTTTAACTGTTTATCAGCCAGGTATAATAATGTTTTATCTACATTACTGATACTATTAGGTTGATAGAAGAAATATTATAAGGAATTATAATTCACTGTGAACCGAGCTTAAAATGTTCAAATCGTCACTAGCGCCACACCAAAAGTAGCAGGCTTCAAGAACTAGCGCCTGCTTCAGTCCTCTGGTATCAATTAACCAGAGCTTGGCTTTCAAACCGGCCACGGTGTCACTCGCGATCGGGACAGAGCACTCCGTCGTATCGTCGATTTCCGGAGAATTGGTCGGTGTCGGAGGAGGAAGACGTAACTCGTGAGCCAGCGCCCGTTGCGCACGTAACTTTCGCCGAAGTGTTTCCGAGGCGTTCCGCGATACGGATTCCATCTGCACTTTTCATCGCATTTTTCGACACGAAACCGCACCTCTCAGTGCGAAATTCACATGCAATACAACACTGCACTTATACACGACACTTTCCAACAATTTTTTCTTACCAAAATTCCCCAAACAACCAAGAAAATCGTGAAAACAGCACCGACGGTTGCTCCTTCTAAAACACACCTGCCTCCAAAAACCCTCACTTTTTCCGGCATTTTAATAATCCTAACTATATTCAGACACTGTCTCATAAAAACTTAAAAACACTACAGACCGCTGGATGCTGACACCGCAATCTCGGGAATTGCTTGAGAAAATGCATAATCAGCATCAGAACTTAACTTTCACTTTCAATTTACAAATTTTCAACCGCAAGAGAACAGAAAAACCGTGACAGCTCTGAAACAAGTTGTAACAAAAAAGCGTAAAAAGTGGACATCCTTGATTTTTTTTTTGATAATATCTTACAGTTTGATTCAGCTTGTGAGAAAGCAAGACAGCAAGCTAGCCAGAGCGAGAACTTGCAGTTGTGTTATCCTATTCAATGAGTTCATCCGTTTTCATGAGCATAAGCAAGATAATGAGTATGATTGACCGCCCGAGGTTGTTACTTCGTTACTGCCAGATCAGCTGTTATAACACAGAGGATCAACAGATGCGGCATACACGCTCAACGTGTAAAACTGGTGGCCCCAAACCAAGGCAACACCGGCGCTGGCCCGCTCGCCCGAATGCAGGTCAAATAAGAAAATGAAAGGAATGTGTTGACGTTTATTTGGACGTTTTATTGGAAGTCTAGACCACCGCCGCACTTTCACGAGAAATCACTGGGATGTTGGATAACAAGATTGGGTGGCAACAGGGTTCGTTTTAGTAAACGATAAGCTAAATTCACGCTCAGTTTACTAAAATATTTGAATATAAGTACCGATTTCCGATTGTAATCGATTTATACCAACAGGAAAGATGCTATTGGGCCACACACAAAGTGTAATTGTGGTTTTTCAATGGAAAAACCAGGTGATTTTAAAAGGTTGGAAATCCTATTTGAAGCGAGTTAAACCAATAATAAGGATGCTAATGGAGTCACTCACAAAGTGTGATGGTGGGTTTCCATTAGGAAAACAAAGTTAATTTTATTAACGCTTGAGAGACGCTTTGTTGTTTTCTTACTGTGCTTACTCGATCACTTGTATCACCGAATTATAGATAACCGAAACAATACGAAACGCGCCATACCCGATAGGAAAATAGTGTGCAATAAAGCATCGTCACAACCTTTCACAGCAGATGCTCGATACAAACTCTTCTTTCGTAACTTTCAATTTATACTACTATTTATATACTACAATCTACTGCACTATTGCAATATGATCTGTATCAATCAAATCAAATTTTTATCTAGACGAGTTGTTGCTTCTACATTTAAAATTTTGCTGAGATTTTGGTTCACCGCTGCAAACTAAATATTGTCAACTTGAATAGGTAAAGTATTCAATAAATTTAAAATAGTGACAGAAAAGAACAAGATTATTTTGTACTTTATAGACGGCCTCACCATGGAAAAGAAACGCAAGTATTCCGAGAATTATATGAAATTCGGTTTCACAACTATAATCGTTAATGGCGTCGATAAGCCACAGTGCGTGCTTTACGGCATTGTGTTGAGTGTTGAATCAATGAAGCCATCAAAAAGGCCATCAAAATCATTTGGATACCAAGCATGCCGAGCATAGTACTAAGGATGTGGACTTTTTTCAGCGTCATGAAGATGGCTTGAAACGGCAGAGATTTGATGCCACTGATTCAACAACAAAACACAGCAGTAGTGCAACTAACATCTACAACTCAGATTTCACCCTGAACGAGCTACTGTGGGCACTCGACAAAGGCCGTAGCGTCTCAACAGGTCCTGACTCCATAGGGTATCCGATGCTATGACGACTTCCGTTATCCGTAAAGGCAGCCCTACTGGAGTTGCTCAACCAAATCTAGCGAAGTGGTGTTTTCCCAACCAGCTGGCGAACTGGAATAATAGTGCCAATCACGAAGTCAAATTCGTCTGAACCTGGTCCTGCCGCCTTCCAGCCAATCACATTGACAAGCTGCATAGCGAAAGTGTTTGAGCATATGGTCAATGGAAGGTTAACAAGTGAGCAAGAATCTAATGGGCGACTCGACAATTGGCGACTCGGCATTGATACTTACCTGGCAGAGCTAGATAGGTTGTTACCTAACCGCGATGAACACTGCTTAATAGCATCGCTCGATCTATCAAAAGCATATGATACAACATGCATCTTACGTACTCTGCGAAAGTGGCCGATCGGTGGGCGGATGTTCAATATAATAAACACCTTTCTCACCGACAGAACTTTCCGAGTAAACGTTAAAGGACATCTATCACGTGAAATGCCGTTGGAAAACGGCGTTCCTCAAGGATCAGTGCTCTCGGTCACGTTATTTCTTGTATCAATGCAGCCGCTTTTCTCAATTATACCACGTACAGTCACCGTACTTCTTCATGCAGATGATATTCTTCTTGTAGTACGAAGGAATAAGGAACAAGCTCTACATCGTTCCTTACAAACCGCGGTTAGGGCTGTTGACAAGTGGGCTAAAAGCATCGATTTCAAGATTTCAGCCACATAATCAAACATCTTCTACGGCAGCCGCCAACGCCTGATCAGGACCTGTCGAAGACGACCCGATTGAAAATAATCGGCATTACCATCGATCGGACTCTAACGTTTAAGCATCATTGCTAGCTTGTGGAAACCACATGCGACTCAAGGCTGCGAATCATGAAAATGGTCGGGGCCAAAATTCCACGTGGGCAACGCGATTTCTTGCTGCGTGTCGGTTCAGCCATAATTACATCACGCCTCCTCTACAGGACTTGTCAGCAGAGCAAAAGAATCGGTCATTTGCACACTAGCACCCGTTTACAACCGCATGATCCGATATGCCTCAGGAGCATACGTCACCAGCTTGATTTCGGCTGCTATGGCTGAAGCTGGTACATTACCATTCGGCCTCCTGACTCTTCAATCTCTTACTCGTGCTGCCATTCGCATGATGGAGAAGGACCGTGGAAATATTGACCTTCAAATAGTACAACGAGCATCTAATCGGCTTATGGAGATTGTTGGCATACAACTGCCAAACATCGCTGTACGGACCCACCTCTCTAATCGAAGGTGGAATGAAGTCAAACCACGCATTACATGGGACGTCAAACGACAAGTGAAAGCAGGAGATCCGCGGAGTTCCCATTGTGCAGGAATTACTGGCAACCAGGTTCAATCGTGCCACAGTAGTCTCACACTGACGAGATCTAGGCGTAACAATAATGTAGGAGCAGAAGCGTGTTCAGCGGCAACCTTCAAACATCAATAGGTCTTCCATCATATTGTAGTGTTTTTCTCAGCAGAGGCCTATGCGATCCAATCGGCCCTTAGTATAGGTGCCTCAAAACGAACTAATCATAATGTCTGACTCGGCCAGCTGCCTTATGGCCATCGAGACAGGCAAATCACAGCATCTCTGGATTCAGGAGACAGAGAATTCTACTATGAAATCGTTCAATACACCTTTGTTGGATCCCTGGTCACGCTGGTATCCGTGGCAACGAAGAAGCGAGACCGTCTCGCAGGGGAAGCGCGGAATAGTCCGCCGCTTGATGTCGCTATCCCTAGGATTGACGCAACAAAATCAATGGACCAAGATATTCGACAGCAGTGGAAAGAACGTTGGGCGCAAATGAGGGACGTCAAACTGCGGGAGGTAAAGGCTGAGACAAAAAAATGCTTCGATCAAAACAATTCTTCTGACCAGCGAGTACTCACTCGCCTACCCATTGGCCATAAAAGGCTTACGCACGAGTTTCTATTGCAGAAATCAACTCCACCAGTATGTGATTGTTGCGGCACGGTTGTGGATGTCCGCCACATAATCTTGCACTGCAAAAAATTCGAAGCAGCTAGAACGAAGAACGATATCAATCCGACCAACCTGAATGCGGCGCTATGTAACGAAGATGACAACGAAAAGCGATTGCTGAAGTTCCTGCATGTAATTAATGTGTATCGAAGCTTGTGAGGAGAAGAAAGAGCAAAAACGTGAGAGGCGAAGAAAAATAATATGGTACAGGAAATAACGGAGGTCTAAGAGTGTAAACAAAAATGAAGCAGGATGACGAAGAAGTAAAATAAAAATTGGAAAGAATATGAAAATACAGTGAAAAATTAGAGAAATGGAAGAAAATAAGCGGAAGAAGAGAGGTGTTAAAAGAGAAATGGATGAAGAGAAGTGGAAGGAGAGAAGGAGAAGAAGTGAAGCGGAAGAATGGAAATAGAAGACCGGAAGCAGTAAACCGGAAGGGAAGTGGAAGTGAAGAAAGTTTGCAGAAGAAAAGTGGAAGAATGCAAGAAAAGAAATGCAAAAAGAGAAGCAGAAGCAAAGATACGAAAGTATAACTGTGGATGAAAAAAAGCGGAAAAACAAAATTGGAAAAAACAAAATGAAAGAATTGAAGTACCACATGAAAAACGAAAGAAGAGAAACAGAATAAGAAAAAGAAGCGGTATATGAAAAACGTAAGCAGATTAGCTGAAGAAATGAAACGGGAGGAGTTAACCGGAAGAGTAGAATCGGAAGAAGAGAAACGGAAGAAGAGAAGCGGAAAAAGAGAAGCGGAAGAAGAGAAACGGAAGAAGAAAAGCAGAAGAAGAGAAGCGGAAGAAGAAAAGTGGAAGAAGAGATGCAGATGAAGAAAAACTGGAAGAAAAGTATCAGAAGAATGAATGCGGAAGACGAGAAGCGAATGAAAATTAGCGTTGCAAGAAAAGTGGAAAACGCAAAACGGAAGAGTAAAATTGAAAAAAAAAAAAACGAATAAGATTAAGCAGATAAGTAGAAGTGGAAGAAAAAAAGTGGATGAGAGGAACCGAAAAGATGAAGAGAAAGAAGAGAAGAGAAAGAAAAGAAGCAAAAGATAAGTGGAAGAATATTGGCGGAAGAAAACATATGGAAGAGGAAAAGCTGAAGAATAGAAGCCGAAGAAGATTAAAAAAAAATTGAGAAGAAAATGATGAAAGATAGAGGTGTAGAAATTGAAAATATGTGAAGCAAGAAGTGACCGACACAAGCGCACCCAGGTGTAAAGTGTCGAAAATAAATAAAAAAAAGGCTGGAAATCGCTGAATACAAAAACCTCATACGATTGGAGAAACTCTGATCAAACCTAGCATGCTGAAAATTATGAATTTTGTTCTTGGGGAAACAAGTGGAGAGAAAATGCGACAAGTGTCATTATCAAACAACACTGTGCAAAGACAAATTGGCCATATGTCCGAAGACGCGAAAGAGCAAGTTCTGGAAGAAATAAAACAATCTGCTTTATCCACAATTCAACGTGATGAATTCACGGACGTTAGTTCCAGTGCGCAGCTGTTGGTGTTTGTTTATGTTTTTTTTTTGCTGCTGGCGATTTAAAGGAGGAGTTTCTTTTCTGTTGTGACTTGGAAACTACTGCCAAAAGTGATGATACCATGGCTAAAATCAAGGCGTTTTTTGAATCTGGTGACTTGCAGTGGAAAAAACTTTGTGGGGTTTGCACCGATGGAGCTCCTGCAATGCTTGGCAAGAAATCAGGATTTCAGAAGAAGGTCAAGGAGCTTACCCTACATGGCGCAGGTGTCCATTGCATGATCCATCGATATGCTCTTGCCAGCAAGGTGTTGCCGGAAGGGTATTGAAAGTATTGGGATTGGTCATAAAGATTGTTAACTATGTTAAGTATGGAGCTCTGAATAGACGTTTATTCAAGGAACTCTGCAGGGAAATGAACTCAGATCTACACTTCCGTACGCTGGTTGTCGAAAGGTAATGTACTCAACCATGTTTTCGAGTTGAAGGATAAGATCCAAAAGTTTTTGAAAGCTCAAATTTGAAACTTCAGGGCAAACAATCCAATCTTGTTCACTTCCAAGATCATCTTCATGCATCCGCGGAAAAACTAAAAAATTGGCGCCGAAAAGTTAAGATGGGAAATGCTGCCATGTTTGATCGTCTGTGCAATATGACCGATAAAGGAGCAAGCAAGCTGACTTCAGCTCTCCAAGCAGAAATTATTGCACATTTGGATTCACCGGAGCAGCAATTAGAGAAGTAAAGCTTGCTTCAGATAGAATTGGAACAAAAACAATTGCCTGTATTTCAGTTATTTATTATTGAATTCAAGATCTTTTTTCATACAAATGTAGCGTTTTCTTCATACTTTTAAGAAAAAATACGGATAAAATTATTCGTCACGGTTTCGAAGGAATTCTCGAATTTTTCCTGTAACACGGCTCATTAGGCGGCGCACACTTCGTCCATCGTTTTAGCTATCTTATTCCACCAGGTCTTCATCTGATTGTTGTCTTTGACATCCTTTCCTTTTGCCTTGAGTCTCCTCTTCATGATTGCCCAGTATTTCTCAATAGGGCGGAACTGGGGGCAGTTGGGTGGGTTAAGGTTTTTCGGAACAACCTGGACCCCTTTCTCTGAATACCATTCTTGAACGACTTTGCTGTAATGACATCTTGAAATCTGGCCAAAACACTACGGGATGGTCGTGGGATCGAATGAACGGCAAAATTCGTTTTTTTGAGACACTCTTTTTGGTATAGTTCCGACGTCATTGTCTTATTTGTAACGAAAACTTTCGTTTTTTTGCCACAGCTGCAATTGCCCTGCCAAATCATGAATTTTCGTGCAAATTTGTCGTCAAAAACAAATTTAAATTTGGCTGGAACATCCCCCCAAGCCGTGGCCAAGTAAAATTTTTGACCTGGGATTTGCCCGAAGTCAGCCTTGACGTAGGTTTCATCGTCCATCAGAAGACACCCGTCGAACTTGGTCAGCAGCTGGTCGTATAGCTTCCGAGCACGGATTTTGGCCACACTATTCTGTTTTATGGTCCGATTTGGCTGTTTGCTAGCTCGATACGACTTGATTCCTTCCCGGAGTTGAGTTCTCCTCACGGTACTATGGGCAGCACCGAATTTTCTGGCCAAATCACGGTCCGACAGATTGGGATTCCTCTTAATCGTCTTCAAAATCTTCCCACGCAGTTTCCGGTCGACAGTTCCACTCCGACGATTGGCTTGAGGCTTCCGAATCGTCGTCAATGTTTCCTTATACCGTTTGATAACGCGCCATACGGTATTTCTGGGCAATTTCAGCTGTTTAGCTAACCTAGATGCAGACTACAATGGATTTTCCAAATAACTGTGCACATTTTTTTCCCTTCTTTCGGAACTTCGGAACTTCCAAATCCGTCCACCAGGAGCGCCACAATATGAGCAAAAGTTTGTTCCAATTCTAAATGAAGCAAGCCTTAGCTGCTTTAGTACGCAACCCGTTTTCATCTGCATTGGATGTGGCCAGCCTTCCAGATGAGATACATGATGAATACTTGGACCTGAAAAACGATTCTTCGTCTCGCGGTTTGTTTCATGAAAAGAACTGAGCTAGTTCTGGTGTGCTATGTATGGCTCGTACCGCAAAGTTTCCATGGAGGCATTGAAGATCCTAATCCCATTCGTGCTAACATACCTTTGTGAAAGCGGATTTTCAACTTTACTTCTAATCAAAACGAAGACAAGAAACAGACTGAACGTTGGTTGAAGATGACATGAGATTGGCGTTGTCTCAAACACAGCCCCGAATTTCAAATCTAGTGTCCCAAATCCAGGCGCAGCAATCACACTGAGAGTGTTTTTCCCTGGTTATAACATAAAAGGTCGTAATAAATCAAAAAGATCGTAAATTGATGTATTTCTTTATTATTTATCGCAAAATAATCATATTAGTTTTCCAATGCGGTCGAGGGGCAATTACTTATTCAAAAAGGTGGTCGCGAGCACAAAAAGGTTGGGAACCACTGATCTAGAAGTACCATAAATGGACTTATGAAAGTTTTTTAAATTTCCAGCTTGTAATTTAAACAAACAAACAAACAAACAAAACAAAACGAATGTAATTCGCTCTCTCTTTCTCTCTCTCTCTCTCTCTCTCTCTCTCTCTCTCTCTATTGAGATCCTCAGATTGATCTATTGGAAAACCTGGCTACGCCTATGGCAATATTAGTTACTAAACAATCAGAACTAAGTCTAAAACCATATGAAGTCACCTAAACTCTCTTGACAAATGTATTATATTGAAATATTATCATCATTAGGTTCAACTTATTGTCATTTTATACGAATTAAAAATTCTATGACTCATTTACGTTTACTACTTTGAACTCCAGCAACGTCTATTTCGGCAGTTTTCAAAATGCCGTAAACATTTTCGCTCTCTCTTCCAAACGACCTAACCGTAATCTTTTCAGCAGGGAGTGGCACCCTCGTGCGATCTTTCTTAGTGTAGGAAGCAAAAAATACAAAAATAAGAAGACTTAAGCCAGCAGCTAAACAACGGAGCAGCACGCTAAATGATTGCATATTTTTCACACTCCTAAGACCTCTTCTGCGTTCGTTCGCTACATACACTATGTATAGGGAGTGCAGAAGTAGCAGCATTCATCCAGTCAAACTGGCATGATCGTTGATGCGTGGGATTTTCTACCCGCCATGAGTGTGTTCCTCCTACGGAGAACGCGGAGGGAAAAATCGAACGGAAAAAGTGCATAAATAGTGCGTTAGTCGTCGCGGGCATGATCATCGCGAAACGCGTAGCTGCGCTCACTGATGACGGTGCCTTTCAAGGGCGAGGTGTTGGTTGGACGAATCGTAGCGGGGGCAGAGAACGGAGAAGAGGATGCGGCGGGGAGGAACATAACAGCAACATTAAACAACCCGAAAATGGAAAGATCGCGGAGGCGAAAAAATGGGAAATTTTCAAATGCAGCGTTGCGTGAGTTGGCTGGGAAATTAATGCATCACCTATACTGACGGCTTCAAGAGCTATGTATGGCGGGGAATGCTCGCAGTTGGTGATATTTTGCGGAAGTCGCTGCTAGAAACGAAACGAGATGGCAATCAAGCGAATGGTTTGTTATATTTTTATATATTTTTCTGAACCCTCGTTACGCGCGGGGGAATTTTCGACAACTTTAAGCCTGGTGCTTGTGTAAACTGCACTCTGGTAGGTTCTGAGAATCCGTTCATTTTAGAACTACGCACACATTGCAATAATAAGTGCCATTAGGGCAACCGTTGCACGATCACGAATGGGAAAGATGGCACTTCTGAATCAATATAGATACTTTTGAGGGGACTTCTTGAATATTAGACACAATTTGGTTCAAATGTAGCCAATGCCACATTCTCAACTAGCTTTTCCCTGATTGAGTTAATTACTTCAACTATAGCATCATCAATAAATTATCATTATCCTATTGATTTTCAAATCTTAATAGTTTTTCCTATCTAAAACTAAAAACAAGTCTTCCATTTAGAAAAAAAAAACGACACGTCGCATGTTCAAAATGAAACGCAACCGAAAAATCCAATTAGAGCTTAGACGGAAAAACCTGTTTCTGCATCCAGCTTCTACTCAATCATTCCTTTTTTTCTGATTACCGAATCCTACGCATACCGCAGGGATCTACTCCGCTGCTGGGACCTCACCTTAAGCCTTAACTTGAATACACAGATAGAAAGGGAAAAAAAGGAAACCATAAAAGAAATTAACAACAACGACGCAGTGAATCAACAAGACAAAAAAAAAACGCATCTCACCTACATACACCCTTTTTTTCTCCTAATTCTTCACGACGACCGCGATCCGGATGGAATCCACAAGGAAGAAAAGCGCACTGCGCTAGATAAATACCGAGCATCCAGAATTCGACGCAATAGAATATGCGATCGCCGTCGCGATGGGAGATTGGGAAGAAAAAGGAAGAAGATGAAATTAAAATTGAAGGCAATAAAATAAACCTACAAATTTATGTCCATCCTCTTGGATCTCTCGCATCGCTTCCACGCATCCACGGAGAACAACAATATGCATGCGCATACACACGTGGATGATGCGTTCTGGCGCGGGTTGATGATGCGTGCTGGGGTTAGTTGGAGGGAATAATTTTATCCATCCCCTTCGGCGCATCCAGCACAGCCGAGAAGAAGCGGAGGATGAAGAATTAAGCACATCAAACTCTTTGGCGAGATTCTTTTCGGGACTGGACTCGCGTTCTTGGCATTGAAACTTGGCCATCATTAGTGCTCTCTCGGTATGGGTATGCACCAAAGTTGTTGATTTTCTGGTTTTCTTGTGTTGGATTTCGTTTTTTTTTCGATAGATGGTGGTAATCAAAAAACGCACTCCAACTCCTTCTTCATTTCGAGCTAATAGGAGGTGCTGCGTTGCTTTGCGTGATGCTGCATTCGAGAGGCTAAAATTTTATGAGGAGATTTGCTGTTCTGGATGGATCAAGCATGATTTATTAATATACACAGGATTGGATAAATTCAAAATTTGAAGTAAGATTTGTTCAACCAGCTAGCATTCGTTCCCAATTAGCAAAATTACTGTGTACTTCAAC
>JASCZW010011633.1:0-31346 GCA_034211315.2 Aedes japonicus
ACTTCTTATCCGTTTTCCTCGATGAGGTGCATCGAAACACATTTTGTACTAAATGATTCACAGCATTGTGCTGGAATTGATCTCTAAATATTGACTAAGTCTGAACACCATATTATTGCACAACTTTCACATATATATGCAAAAACGCGAATAAGAGATTTATTCCAATACTAAATTAAAGCAAGAGATTAGAGTAAGGTGCCTTTTGAATCTGTATAAGCGTGACTTTCAGACGCCGTTGCTGTTTTGTCCTCCACATTCTTTAAGGTGTGCACCAATTGATGCATCCTTTGCATCCAAACAATTCCATTGATGTAGCTCGTCAATTTTGCCAACAGAAGTACCCAACCGACTTTTGTCATAAGGTGAAGTTTGTATAAACCGGAGAATATCAAACTTGATCAAGTCAAACACTTTTGAGAGACTGCCAATTTTCCTGGTGATTCAAATCAATATTTTCATTCAAAATATTTATGCATTATTCAAAATATTTATGCATTCATATTCAAAATACTATGCAATATGATTCAAATATTTATGCATATTCGTTCTCTATCATAAACTAGGATTATTGAAAATACATCAATTTAGCGACTTAGATTGCGTAAGGCAACAAGATGGGGTTTTACCAAGCGGCAAGACAGCTTTATTTTGAGTATCTTTTTTCTTTAAAAAAGTTAATCAGAATCCATCAAATTTACATATTCTATAGTTTTCTTCTTCCCCCAAGATAAAGAGTGGTAGGAATGCCAAAAAATGTGTGCGAAAACGTAAAAAAAAAACAACATCACTCACGTTTGCTCAGAATGCATCAGTTTTCATCAATTTGTATAATTTATAGCTTGATTTACAGTATTCTGGCACCACTGGCTTGAATGTGACAGTGGCTTCGGTGGCAACTATGGCAACTCAATGACACTGCGTAGTGGTTTACAGTCTGGGGAAAATGATTTATTATCGTGCTGATAGCTGCTACCATTTGAGGCAAGATAGGTCGCAGTATTCGGAAGATGGGAACTGAGCCCCGATTTGCGGCCAGTAAATTGGTTTGAGCATTGTTTCATTGTTTTTCTTGCAGGAAGACACGTTTCTCAGATGGAATATGTTACTTGGATATCTGGGCCAAGCCCTCAGGTCACATCGCATGCGTTCGCGGTTCAGGGATGGTTAGCGTGGCGGGAGCTTCTTCCAGTGAATGGCACAACTGCAACCACATTTATTAGCAAAACACGAACTGGAACCTCTATCACAACACGATTACTAATTGTTTGAACCAACTTGGCCAAACTTTGCAGGGTAATACAACCAGAGCAATAATAGAATGACGATGCTCAGTGATTCCATGAAGCTCCTGCTTCATAGATAAATCCAAACGAACCGAATTGCTGAAGTCAAAGAAGCAAACACTATTGGAAATGTTCGGCAAAGGGCTGACATCCTGTGCTATGGACAAGTGGTACAAAGGCATGAAGCGGGTTTGATTATTCAACTCAAGAAGCTACTCAAATATTTCGATTACCTGAAGGTTCATAAAAACGATATAACAATAAAAGAAGTCGCATAGAAGCAACTGGACAGGCAACACTGTAGCAACATTTGCAGAAAAGGACATGTGTTGTCGATTTTTCATGCGGGTTTACCTTTCACCCGCACTCGACAAAACTACCCATGCAGCATCAATCATAGTAGCCCATGGGTCAGCAGACAAAATTTGACAGCTCTATTGGTCGAACTCTAACCGTGATGGCAAAAACAGTGAAGTAACTCCGTTCAGAAGTATGCGGGTTCAAAGAACGGCACCCCACCGCGTCGAAAACGTCCATCGTGCGACACTTTGGGGACCCCAGATACGCCTTTTGCGGCATCTACAACATCTTGGCACTGTTAGACAACAATCAGAGCATCGAAAAAAAACCCGGTTCCGGAAGGCTGACGACCCTGAGCGACTAGAAGCTCCAAAGGATGCTGGAGAGGAAGACCGAGGAATAATGGCTAATCCGCTGCGTGCGCTTGGCCGGGAGGTCGGTTAAACCGGCCAAATAGTGAAAAAGTACCTTGCAAACATGAACATACATGTCAGCAAGCGTAACTCACGTCCACTGATTTCGGAGCTGCAGGCAATGACGCAGCGGCAGCGGCTGAATAAGATGGTCAACTCGATTTTCCCGGCAAATCGCGACGTGGCGGTGGTGATGGCCGACGAGACCTACTTATCTCTGATGAAGTTTGCAGCAGCAGATAATTTCTCATCTCCTTGCGAAGCGCTAGGACAGTAATTTTATTGCTAGAACGGATAGACGTGAAGAGAAAGTGTATTGATAGATCCGTATAGGGAACGGCAGGCTTTGAAAATTGAAAGATGTAAGTTTGAAAACGAGCGGAGGGCATTTGAACGGTAGTATCCGATCAGGCACATAACCCTTTGTCATACTTCCCCATGCAGGATAGGCAAGGGGGAAAATCCCCTTGACTGACAAAAGGTTATGCAACCGATCGGGCTCTTATACTACCTATTGCTTGTTTCTAGTTCTAGCGATTTGTCCCTCTCCCAATACTGCCTAACACGGGTGAGAAATTATCTCCCGCTGTTGGGTTTATTTTTAGCATGCACCGCCTTTTTCACACATTTGCTCTTCTCGTCATACTACAACTTATAGATCTCGGAGAGAATGACGGTGAGTGGTGCAAATACTATTATCTACAAACAAATGTTATTATCGAAAAACTCCTCTAGCGAACTAGTTATGCTATCAAGTAGTTGATTGTGATTTTCAATTTGAATCAAATTTTTGAACTTGATAGTTTCAAGGAGAAAACTTTTGATTTTATTCACAAATTCATCACAGAAATCGCACGAGTCCGAGCTTTCCAATTCACATTTCAAAAAGTAGCATTGAGGAGAAGGGTTGTTACATATCAGATAATTGTGAATCACCAAAGTCAAAGAACCGTCTTTCATCATCGGCAAAGCTTTCACAGGACGATGCACCGTGTGCCAACGTAACACTGCGTGAGTACGGGAACTTCCAGTAAGTATGCATTCTGGTGGTCGTAGTTTGGCAGCGATGCAAATCCGCGCATATCCGATCAACAAAAGTGGAGACGGCAGTGGATCAAATTGATTAAAAATAATCAACGAGAGTTTGTGTTTCTTTAGTAAGTTTCGAAGCTATTCTCCAGTTTGTGTAATAACTTTTCAAAAAAATATTACATCAGAAACGGTTCCTATCATTTTTTAAAACATCTGTAAAGGAAAAATGCTCCGAACAAGCTGTCGCGAAGTTGTGCACAGAAAATGGTCAAGTATTGTAATAAACACACACACACACACACACACACACACACACGCACACGCACACACACACGCACACACACACACACACACACACACACACACACACACACACACACATACACACCACACACACACACACACACACACACACACACACACACACACACACATCACTTTCGTGGCAAGCAGGTAATCTAATACAGGGGGCAAATGCGAAAGAATTCTGTATTCAGTCGAGCAGACCTTAAATGATACCTTTACTTGAAGGAAAATTTCTAAGAAATCGAATGGACGTAGTCTCATTGGCCCCACGGAACTGCTTTGGGAGGAAATGAGCTCATTTTACCCTTGTTCCCCTATTATTTCCTTGTTGTTGAGATATTTTTTTGCTCGGTGCGACTCAAGATCAACAAAATGATATTTGTTCTATGTAAAATTTCCAGGAAAATTGATTGATAAAGTTTTTGTTTACCGCACGGCTCTGAAGAAATGGCTGATTTTACCTTGATTCCCCTAATATTTTCATGTTTTTCACAACTTTCTTGCTTGGTGTGACTCAGGATCAACAAAATAATGTTAGTTCTTTGAAAAATTTTCTGGAGAATCGATTGAAGTTGGTTTCATTTACCGCACGGCTCTGTGAACGTAAATATGGCTGATTTTACCCTGATTCCCCTAATGGTTTTGTGTTTATCATAAATTTCTTTGGTTGGAGTCACTCAAGATCAACAAATTAAGGCTAGTCCTTTGAAAAATTTGCTGAGGAATCACTTGAATAACTTTCGTTCGCCGCATAGCTCTTTGAACGAAGATATGGTTAATTTTACCCAGATTTCCTTAATATTGTTGTGTTAGTCAGAGATTGCTTTGTTGCGTGTGACTCAAGAACAACAAAATAAGGCTAGTCCTATGTAAAATTGCCTAAAAAATCGATTGAAGAAGGTTTCATCAACTGCACGGCTCTGTGAATGAATATATGGCTGATTTTACCCTTATTCCCCTAATATTGTTGTGTTTTTCAGAAATTTCTTTGCTCGATGTGATTGAAGAACAACAAAATATAGCTAGTCCCATGTGAAATTTCCTCGAAAATCGACTAGAGTTAGTTTTGTTCACCGCACGACTCTGTGAATGAAGATATGGCTGATTTTACCCTAATTTCCCTAGTATTTTTGTGAAAATCAGAAATTTATTTGTTCGGTGTGTTTCTCCAGCAACAAAATAAGGCTATTCCCATATAAATTCTTCTGGCCAATCGATTGGAGTTAGTTTCATTTACGGCACGGCTCTGCGAATAAAGATATGACTGATTTCACCCTGATTTCCCTATCATTTTTGGTTTTTTTCAGAAACTTTTTGTTCTAAAGCAAAACAATAAGTCCCATGTAAATTTCCTGGAGACTTGATTGAAGTTAGTTTCAACAGCCTGTGAATGAATATATGGCACATTTTACCCTGATTCCCCTAATATTTTTGAAATAAAGAAAAAAATCATTATTAGTAAATATGGCACAGCTCAAACGTCATCTAATGAATTAGTAAAAATGCTTTAAAGATGCTTACAGCTTACGGCAAGAATGAATGCAATGAACTTAGAGGAATATTAGGGGAATCGGGGTAAAATTGACCATATCTTCGTTCACAGAACTGTGCGGTGAACGAAATCGATTTCAATCGATTTTCGAGCAAATTTTACGAAGGACTAGCTTTAATTTGTTAATCTTGAGTAACTCCGACGAAAAAAATTTATGATAAACACAAAATTATTAGGGGAATTAGGGTAAAATCAGCCATATCTACGTTCAAAGAGCCGTGCGGTAAATGAAACCAATTTCAATCGATTCCCCAAAAAAATTCACAAAAACCTAGCATTATTTTGTTGATCTTGAGTCACACCGAGTAAAGAAAATTGTGAAAAACATGAAAACATTAGGAGAATCAGGGTAAAACCAGCCATATCTTCATTCACAGAGCCGTGCGGTGAACAACTCTAGTCAATTTTCCAGGAAATTTAACATGGGACTAGCTATATTTTGTTGTTCTTTAACCACATCGAGTAAACAAATTTCTGAAAAACACAACTGTATAAGGGGAATCATGGTAAAATCAGCCATATCTTCATTCACAGAGCCATGTGTTAAACCTTCTTCAATCGTTTTTCCTGAAAATTTTACATAGGACTAACATCATTTTGTTGATCTTGAGTTACACCGAGCAAAGAAATGTCTGAACAACAAGCAAATAATAGGGGAACAAGGGTAAAATGAGCTCATTTCCTCCCAAAGCAGTTCCGTGCGGCCAATGAGACTACGTCCATTCGATTTCTTAGAAATTTTTCTTCAAGTAAAGATATCATTTACAGATATCGTTCCACTCCGAGCAGATATATAGAATTCTTTCGAGTTTCGGGCACTTTTTTTCCCACTGTGCAATGCAAGAGAATACAGCTTACTGGAAGCTCTTGCAAAGCTGGATGTAAGGCTTTGCAATGAAGACACGGTCAGCACATTCCACAGAGACGGTCGTGAATCGATAATCGAAGTCACGTTCTGCAGTCTTTCGATTATGGAGGACATGAACTGGAGAGTCAGTGAGAAGTATTCCCACAGCGTTCACCAAGCGATAACCTACAGCGTCAGCTGACGACCCTATGTGGTAACGAGGCTAACGAGGACCCGCGAGAGGAAGTGGAAGACACAGGACTTCGACAAGAATGCCTTTATCGAGGTGGTTCGAACACACAGCGGTGAAAATCTCGACGCTCCGTTCTACATGCCTCCGAGTTGGCGAACCAGCCCAGGAGGCTGAAAGGCACTTTAATAAGGATACAAAAAAACATGCCTCCGAGCGAGAAAAAGTGCACAGAGAGCAAGAATTGATGCCGAGAGGGAAAAACGGAGACTCGTTTTTCACGAAGCTCGCGCAGCTCTCAAAAGAAAGATCAGGCTGAGCAAGCCGAACTGCGTCAAAGTGCTTTGCCGAGAAGCTGATGCTAACCCATAGGGTAACGCCTATAAAATCGTGGTGGCAAAATTGAAGGGGCCTGCGATTCCCGTTGAAATGTGTCTGGACAAGTTGAAGAAGATCTAGGAAGTTCTTTTTCCGCACCATGACTCAACGGGTCTGAAGGCGAAGAAAATGCCTGGCCCGGATGGAATCCCAATGTAGTGCTAAAAACCGCTATACAGGCGTTTTCCGAACTGTTCAGGATGGTACTACAGAAATGTTTGGATGAAGGCTATTTCCCAGACAGATGGAAAGTCCAGAAAGTGGTTTTGCTGCTGAAACCGGGGAAGCCATCAGGGGACCCAGCATCATACAGACCTATATGTTTGATGGATACCCTCGGAAAGCTACTGGAAAGGTCATTCTTAACAGACTCACACAGTGCACCGAGAGCGAGATATGTCTATCGAGGAGGCAATTCAGATTCCGAAAGGGAGTCTCAACGGCGGATGCAATCCGGACAGTCCGAAATTGGGCCAAAAACCAATCACGATTACGGCGGAGGCGCCACACGTTTCCATTCTAGGTCCAACGCTCTGAAACGTGATGTACGACGGAGTACTAACGTTGCAGCTGCCCAGTGGAGTTGGAATCGTTGGATTCGCTGACGATGTCTCGTTAATTATAACACGCAAGCCGTTTGAAGAGGTCGAGATGTTGACGGCGCTGGATACCGTTGAAGCGTGGATGACAGGAGCAAAACTGCAGCTGGTTCATCATAAGGCGGAGGTAGTGCTAGTGAGCAACAGGAAAGTCGTTCAACTAGTAAACGTCAAACGTTGGAGAACACGAAATTGCATCGATTCGCGCGCTTAAGCACTTGGGGGTGATGGTCGACGAAATTTCAAAGCACCTGTCGATTACGCCTGCGAAAGGGCGTCAAAGACTGTCTACGCTCACCAACACATAAAAAGCAAGATCGGAAACAATCGATGCCTTTTCTATATTTGACCTTCGCTAGCGCATTCCCAGGTCCCTGTGAAACTAACAGTTACAAAAAAATCAAAGAAAAAAGACATTCGCTACGTAGCTAGTGGCCTTAAATTGTACAAAATTTTAGCAGATAAAAAAAAAATAAGAAAAATTCAAGTGCCTCATGCAACGTAAAACAAGCATTGCATGCTGCATAACGAAAACAATAATGGAATATTACCATCTATGGCTTAGAAATGGCTTTTTCAGGTTTTGATCTAAATTTTTTTTAAACTTCTGAGTTTTGAACTTAACTTCTAACCACCTAACTTACTTCTTGATGATCTGATAAGTTTCTTGAATTTCTCTGGGATTTTCCAATACGATAAATAGTATTGTAGATTTTGTTTGCATTGAATAGACTTGTGTTGTACATTTCTCAACAGCAACAAAGTGCTTTTCTAAAAAGTTTTTTTTTAATTCGTCTATTTTTCAAAAACATTCCTGAACGCTTCTTTGAACGTCCAAAGGACTTTTTAAACAAAACCTGAGAATTTAAAATTTGTTCCAATTCTGATGCGGATCAAAATAAATAACATTATTTACAGCTTACATAAAAGACATCTGTTTATAAACTTTAACTTTTTTTTATCAATAAATTATTTGTTTTCATTTGTAAATAATAATATGAAGTAGTTTATCATGTACTTCGAACAAAACAACAAAACAATTTATTTCAAATTTCATCGATTTCATGAATTTTTATTAGATTCATAAATCTACAGTTATTTTTTTACATACATTTTTTTTTTTAATATTCTGACGTGGCTGAGCAGCTCAGTGGTTACCCGTTTTGCATACTGAGCAGATGGTCGGGAGTTCAATCCCAGGCCCGTCCCCTTCCTTGACATGTGTCACTTGCCTCTTTCTATCATCACCAGATTTTTAAAATAAAAAGCAGTCTACTGCGCTTTCATTGATCGCATCCCTTACCACATAGAATGAATCCATGATCTAAACATAACCTGCCGCCTCACTAACACAAAAACTATTCTTCCCTTGACAATTATGGAGACGCAGACGTCTCTAATTAATGATTGCCGAACTAATCATCCTTCCAGCCTCCCCAAAGACCGTGAGGACGTGCCTGGCGTCAGTACTGATCTATAAATATAATGAACTAGTGAACTTGTATATTGAAGATGTAAAAGCTACTCCCAAGCTCCATCTATGTGGTTCTCGGTGCAATTACACTAGTTATGCTCAGTAACGGAGTAGCAACTACGAAACGCCGGTTTTTTTTTTTTTTGAAAAAGTAATATATTAAAATATTTTGTTTTGTTCTGTCTTGTTTTGATAAGTACCCTTATAGTAAGTTTTTTTAATGTTTGAAAAAACGAAAGAAAACAAAGCTGAACAGTTGTTTAACAGTTCCGTTTGTACTATCCCTTTTCTTAAATTCATTGTAGTCCATACATCAAATATCAGCAGCTTTCAAGCTTCCAAGTACTGAAACTTATCCGTTGACAGTTTTGAAACGAATAAACTGTAAATGGAGTTTTACAAACAATATTCCCTACGTAACTGAAAAACTCTTAAGTCATCTGTTATAAATATGGCAAAGCACAAAACACTTTTCGCTTATTTTCATAATATTACAAGTGATGACATAACTTAAGATCTGTGTGGATTTTAAATGAGCTTCAGAAAAGGTCCAGAAAAAGCTGAGGAGTAAAACATTTTTCTGAGAAACTTTTAATAAATACAGAATTCTATAGGCCATAAAACAATCATACCAACTTCATCAGGAAAATAAAATCGTTTCAGAACCATTTTCATTATATCGATGGATATCAATGTCTGAAAAAATCTGTAACTTCATTATAATGTCTGTATAGTGTCAGTAGTTTGTATGAGGTCTGTGTGCATGATCTAATGTTTGTATAAATAAAGACATGTCTGTATATCTGGCATCTCTGCCCAAACAAACTGAAAAATTCAACAGTTCTTTAATTATGAGGAGTGGTGGATTGTTTTCTCCGACTCTTCACCCTCACGCTCGGTTAAGTAATTCCTGCCTTCACTTGGATAATGACTCACAACAAGCACCATTCTAGCCAATCAAATTAGTTCTCCAGCTTTATTCCAAAACCAGTCGTTATGTCACATTTCCCGTTTTGTCCCGAGAAGTCGAAAAAGATCAAACACGCTGTCGCCATTCGTGCAGAACTGGAAAAGAAAAAAGTCCCGTACTGGTAAAGGGTACCGATCCAGCGCATAAAACCAATCTTCCACGCCACTCAGCCACATCGTCACATAGAACACCGTTAGGCAAAAAAAAAAAGTAACCAACCCAATGGACGAACCGGGAAGAAACAGAATGTCATAAAAACCGAGAGGCACCATAATTTTAAGTTTTAAATTACTTTCTTTCGCAAAATACATCCAGTTCGTGTTCTGAAGTCGCTTTTGCCATTCTCCGTGAGTCAAGGACCGGGTTGGGTGAAATGTTCTCCTTCACTTACTGTTGTGCCATTCTCTGCCAGTTCAGTTGCCACAATTGGCGGGTACCTGTTGACTCCTCTGGCCAGAAGGGACCAGTTCCGGGTCGACTGGTTCACCATCATCACGTACATCAGCCCACACCCATGTGCGGCACATGCGGCAATAACTGTCAACAGCATCGTCATCCCCGAGATCAGTGATCTTTGGCCACAGGCAGCGAGGCACCCGGGAATTTGATTGCCGGTATTTTCTTTCTGTCCAAACCAGCGTCGTGATGTTTGTTCCCCGAGGCAATTGCCCGTTGGAACGATCAATTTATGCACATCTTGTTTTAAGATTCAAATGGGATTGTAATTGATAGGTTGCTGCGAGAATTTCCTGAAACCTTATGCGCATGCCCGGAGTATGTGATTGAAACATAACGTAATAAACATGAATTACGCAACATTTCATTAACTATCGTAATCAGAACCCGGTTATCAACCGTAGCGTGTGACCAAAATGTTGCGGTCGAAGAACCGCAAAACCTTCTTAAAACTGAAACATTCTATTCTTCTCTTGCCCGAAACGCGAAACGAGACCCGCTAATAACCCTACGCTTCGACCGGGAATGTGCGTAAATTAGGAGGAGAGCGGAAGATAATTCCCAGTTAAAATGAAAGAGAAACGATTTTGGCGCACTTCTCGCTTATTAGAGCCGCACGGTTTTTTCTTCTTCTTTTTTTTTCTTTTTTTGGCCTGCACCGTATCGTTTGGGTTCTGTTTTACTTTCGGAAGAAAATGCCGCGGGACATCCTCAGCACCCTGGTGGCGGCAGCGGCGGCATTGAACGGAACCAGCAAACTGTTGGTTACCGAGGTTAATGAACTGGAGAATCCCAACAAAATTGGCGATGAGGGAAAGGAGAACTTGGACATCGGGCAGAGAACTTAATAAGATCAATTTGGGATGTTGAAAGATGGTGGTGAAATTATATCGGATGTAATTACGGGAGGAACATGTCAATCGGGGCGCCCGTGAATACAGTCCCGTTGACATTTTGTGCCGAACGAGTAAACAGAATGGGTCAATTGTTTTAATGCGTATGTTGTTTGAAGTCCTAACGCCGATCGATTCGTGGGAAAGCACATTAAGTGTAGGGTTATGCATTTTGTATCATAACTTAAACATATGTGATCACAAAAGCTGAAATTGAATGCTGACATGCATGGGAAGCTAAGCAGTATTGGGTGTGAGACAAAATGTCGAAAGACAGAACGTCGAATGACACAATGCCGAAAGGAAAAAAGTCGAAGGTACAAAGGGTCGAATAGACAAAATTTTGAAAGGACCTTATTAATGAATCATTACAAACTGGACACGTGTCTGAAGTGTGGAAAGAATCGTTGGTTGTTCCGATTCAAAAGGTTGCTGGAACGATTAAAGCCGAAGAAGTCCTATCAACATGCTTAACACATTAGAGAAAATTTTAGAACTTGTTGTGAAAGGTCAGCTGCAAGAATATATAGGGGATGGCCATTCTTATGAAACCGCGTTGAGTTTAGTATTGGCAAAATGGAAAAATAACTTAGAGAATAAAGATACGATTGTTGCTCAAAACAATACCTGAGAGCACATAATTGTGAGATGAAAATTTACTCGTTGCAGTGCAAAACCGAACAAGACCAATCACACCAATCGATGCCGCTTGCATTCCTATTGTGTCGTATCTGGAGCGTTGTATAGCACATACAGCGGACTCAGCCACACCATGCTACTGTATAGAATTAGAGCAGCATCGATTGGCTCGAGTGGTCTGGTTTTCAACTGCAACGAGTATATTCGAAAATTACACAAAGTTCCATTTACTATTTTCAACGAATATGTACTTATTAAGCATCTTGAATCCATATCGATAATCAAAAATTGACGTTTAGGATTGTGTAATATTTCATTTCTATGGACTGATTATATGAAAATTTCTTAATATTTATGTAATTTCCTTATATCATAACTAACATACACAGGTCATTAAAGACTATTAATTATAATATTTTACTTTTATTCAATCCTGAACAATACGTTCAGGATTGACAAATAGTTCATTTTATTTTTTTTTTTGGATCTGAAACGCGATTTTGGAACAATTTCTTGGCCCTTGTTGTTGAGAACAATAAAGCGCTTTGGAATTTCGAGGACTGCATACAGATGGTTTGAGAGCCATTTGTCTGACAGAACTCAAAGGACTGTTTTTAATTATTCTGTTTCTAGTCCCGTGGGGAATGACCTTGGAGTGCCCCAGGAAAGTGTATTAGGGCTCCTTTTGTTTATTATGTATATTAATGACATACGAGGTGTTTTACGATTTTGCGACATTAATCTCTTTGCTGACGACACCGTGTTATTCATTGCAGCTAAGGATTTAAATGAAGCCGTTTCCGAAGATTTGCGTTTTCTAAGTAGATGGTTGAAATGTAAGCAATTGAAATTGAATATAAGCAACACTAAATTTATGGTAATTTCGCAGAATCGAATAAATGAGGATGTCTTAGTTACGATTGATGATGAGGCAATTGATCGCGTTCGGGAGATTAAATATCTTTGCGTGATTATTGATGACAAGCTAAAGTTCAACGCTCACATTGACAATGTCATCAAGAAAATTTCCAAGAAGTATGGAATTCTATGCCGATTAGCATGAGCATGAGCATGATTGACCGCCCACGAATGCAATTCCATTATTGCCAGATCAGCTGTATTTGCACAAAGAACCAACAGATGATGTTTGGGACTAACATACATCTTCAATGTGTAAAAACTGGTGACCCATTATAAAGCAATACCGGCGCCAGCCGTGTCCAAATGCTGGTCAAGTAGGGAATGGGAAGGAACGTGTTGACATGATACTCGCTTTTTAGGAAGCCGAGAAATCCTCTGCACTTCCACGAGAAATCACTGGGCTGTTGGATAGTTGGGGAAAGGTTAGCAGCCGGGTTCGTTTTGGTTAACGATACACTGAAAATATGTAGCACTTTTCGAAAAAAGCAATGGGCTGCTCGAATGTTACTGAAAAAAGACAAGCATAACGATAAACAAAACAAAACAAAATTGACAAAATAAAATTAATAGATATTGTCTTCAAAATATGGTTGAAATAAATTATTTGTTGCTTTGCAAACCAGCTCTCCTAGAGGGCCAAGTCCTGCTGGACCGCAGCTGCTGCCGTCAGCACTCGTCCACATCAACCCGGCCGTCACCGACATGTCGGAAACCTTCCGGTAATTACATGATATCTGTGTCTAATACACTGTTCTGGCACTGATTAATTTACAAAATCATCCTGAACATCGAATCAAAATTCACTTTGGCACGGTTGTGATATTTTCTTCTAAAATCTAGTTCTAGATACTGGCACTTGGTTGCAGGAAATATCTTCCCCCACAATACCCGCGAACGACAACACTTTGGACTTGAGGAAGAATCACCAACACACAACCTATGGCATTCTATGCCGATTAAAAAACGATTTAACTACTTGCAGTAAAATACAGCTTTACAAATCGATCATCTCCCCTCATTTAGAGTTTTGCCCTTCCATTTTATTCTTGGCCAACCAAACACAAATATTGAGGTTACAACGTTTGCAGAATAAAATAATGCGCTTAATTTTAAGATGTAACAGATTCACTTCCTCGACTTTTATGTTAAACGCTTTACAATGGCTATCAGTGAAGCAGAAAATTGTGTATTTGACTATGGTGTTCATTGCACAGTGGGAAAAATGGGACCCAAAATCACAACTAATTAAAGGCCGCTGGATAAGTGCCCTGTAAAATAGCTTATCTTATGTTCAAAAATGCGATGAATCGAATGGTGGTGGTTTCATCTTGGGAAGACCCCGGAAATCACATAGAATCAAATCAAATACACTAAAATATTATGAAAATGTCTGTAAAATCGATTGAAAAGAATGTCGACCTATGCACACTTCGAAAAGTGGCTCGATTTGCCCTATATTCCCTTAATTTTGAAAAAAATAATTGGATAATCCTACATTTATCATATTTTCACTAATAATATTGAACCCATTTGGGATCTACTATTGTGAAAATGTCTGGAAAATCCAATGAAAGCAATATCGTCTTGTAAAAACCTCATAAACTCTCCATTTTGCCCGATGTTCCCCACATATTGAAAATACTAGATACGTCATGTGGTTTTTGAAATTTCTGCGAATTAGGATGTATAAAAATGCAATGCACAATTGTAAAACTGTCTGGGGAATTGAATGGAGGGGATTTCGACTTGTGTAGACATCATTTATTGTCCATTTTATCCGTTTTTCCCTGCATACTGGAAGAATTAGTATATATAATGCGGGTTTTGAAGTAGCCGTGCGCTACAATAAAATCAAATGCACGGCAATATTATGAAAATGTCTGGAAAACTGAATGAAAGGGATGTCGTCTTGTGCAAGTATGTGTGTGTATGTGTGTGTGTGTGTGTGTGTGTGTGTGTGTGTGTGTGTGTGTGTGTGTGTGTGTGTGTGTGTGCGTGTGTTATTCACCTCCAAGCAAGGCAAGAAGCTTGTCCTAGTATTGTAAAAATAATGCAGCTTCGAACATCAGGAAAACACTGGGCCTTCCAAGCCTTAGAGTCTATTGGGAAGTCAAGTGAGCAAGCAATCCCTTCCATGGAAACCTCGCTGATGCTCAAAACTAGATTCGGTTTGAGTAAAAGTAAGTATGAAGGTGTAAGAAAGTATGTTAAACATACTTCAGGAGTTACTGTTGAAGTGCATGGCGAAAGGTAATGGAATACCGAAATAGTATCATACCTCAATTTTCTGTCCCAAATACAAATAAAGGATATCTGTCCACGGCCGTAGCCTTACGTAACTTGATGCAAACAGACGTGTCCAGAATATTAGAGTTGGAAGAAGTTCATGATAAACTTGCAGCTCACATAACAGGAATCAAATGGCCTGTTTCATGTGTGCTTCACATTTCTGGGGATTTAGATTCTGCCACCGGATTTTCACACTACAACCAAGGCAGTAATCTCGGCAAGGATGATTCTCTTCTTACAGGACACTACATGTCGTTGATGCTGATTGTAGAATTGAACTAAACGAATTGTTGTCAGTTGTGGATCAACCCAAACCCACAATCGGACACATTATGTCGTCCAAAATCAATGAGCTGGGTAAAGGAAAAGGACACTATAACTAAAGATGCATTCGAGGCTTTCTTTTTTGAGATTGCTGCAATCAATAAAGATCCCATTACCATATCCTTTGGCGGATTGGAGCTTTGCATAAAAGTATTTGCGATATACGCAATGATCGATGGAAAAGCTGCAAACGCCATTGTGAATAATCGTAATACACATGCTTGTCCCATTTGCTTCGGATCAGATCCTCGGACAGGCCCTTCTTACTTCCACTCAAGGCTTAACATAGTCGAATGGTTAATCAGAGTATCGGCCCAAAAACATACCGAGGGGAATCCAGCTCAAGCGAACCCTGCCGTAAAGGAAAAAGCTCGAGGTTTTGCTGATCGTCTGGAGAATGCTTTCAAGATCAACATCAATCGACCGAAAATCGGAGGAAGCGGGAGCAGCAATAATGGAAACATGGCTCGACGATTGCTAGCAGACCCAGAAAGTTTTGCAAGCATTCTTGGAATTAGCGTAGATTTAATTAAAACTTTGCGACTGATCAGTAGCTTGGCACTATCGTCAAAGAAGCTTGATGCAGAGAAGATCAGGGAGCTTTATTCTACTTTGGAGAACTTAATAAAGAAAGAGTTTCCTTTCCTAAGACGATTGCCTCCGTGCGTTCATAAATACTGGCATCTGGCTGAGTATATTGATAGCTTGGTAAGTAAATGCAATCATTCAGTAATTTAATAATACATTGAATAATTATATAAATTAAAAAAACCACAGCCGTATCCATTGAATTTCATCGACGAGCATTCAGGAGAGCATATCCATAAGCGATATAAGTACTCCAGGCCTCATCTAGCTCGAAAAACTACTCCGGAAGACAACTTAACTGATATGATGCGAGTCTCATTAGCATGGTCAGATCCCAAATTGTCCGATCTTGAATATAGATCAAAACCTCATAAGGCACGAGATTCAGAAGCATATTTTAAGCGCGAAATGGCACGATTCTATGCATATCCAGAAAAAGTTGAAGAGCCGTCAGCGATTAATAGTGATGAAGATGAAGACTCTAAATCTGGTGCTAGAGATGCAGATTGTGTGAATGAAGTCGGAGAACACTGAATATTTGTATCATGTAAATAGATCGACTTTACTTTTGCAAAGGTCCAAAAGGTGTTTTTACAATACATAGTACAGCACAAACGAGTTAAATATTTTTAAAGCAGGTATGATTACCATATAGTTTTTAATTTTTTCTTCCGAAAATGGAAAGTGGCATCCCCTGCATTACATTTTCCAGACATCTTAACAATATTGCAGTGCGTTTTATTTCTTTTAAATGCGTGGCTATTACAAAAACCACATCATCAATACAGGGTGACTGGCAGCTCGCAGTCTAGCCAAAACAGGGTGATAAAGAGATCTGCAAACGATGATATCTCCTTCATTAGATTCTCCAAACATTTTCACAATACTACAGCATGTAGATGTATTCCACATTATTAGAGCTAATATGTTAACTGTATGATTATTAAATTTTAATCTCGAAATTAGGGGAAAGTCGGGTTAAATTATCAATTTCTCGAGGTCTGCAAAAGACGACAATCCCTCCATTCAATTTGCTAGAAATTTTTAGATTATTGCAGTGCATTTAATTTTTATTCTAATTCGCGGCTACTTAAAAAACCACATTAAATATTGGTTCTTCCAGTATGCAGAGAAAAGCGGGTAAAATGGACAAATACCGATGTCATTTAATTCCCAGACAGTTCTACAAAAGAGCATTGTATTTTTATATATTATAATTTGTGAGACTTTCGAGAACCACTTGTTATATCTAGTTTTTCCAATATGTGGTGAAAATCGTGTAAAATGGACAATTCCTGACGTTTTTACAAGACGATATTGCCTCCGTTTGATTAACCAGATATTTTCACAATACTAAGGCACAAATGAATTCAATATTATCAAAGCTAATATGATAAACGCAGGAATATTCAATTTTTCTTCAAAAATAAGGGGAAATTCGGGCAAAATAAGTAACTTCCCAAGGTTTGCACAAGGCGACATCCCCTTCATTCAGTTTTCCAGACATTTTCATAATCTTGCCGTGCATTTGATTTTATTGTAGTGCATGGCTATTTCAAAAACCGCATTACATATATTAATTCTTCCAATATGTAGGGAAAAGCGGGTAAAATGGACAATAACTGATGTCTACACAAGACGACATACTCTTTATTCAGTTTCCCGGACAGTTCCACAATAGTGTATTGCATTTTTATAGATTCTAATTCGCCCAAATTTCCAAAACCACATGGCATATCTAGTACTTTCAGCATGTGGGGAATATCAGGCTAAATTGACAGTTTCTGACGTTTTTACAAGACAATATTATCTCCATTGGATTCTTCAGATATTTCGATAATAGTACAGCACAAATGGATGCAATATTATCAGATCAGATATGTGTGATTATTCAATTTTTCTTCCTAAATTAGGGGAAAATCGGGCAAAATGAGCCACTTTCTATCGAAACTATTCTATCGAAACTATCACCATTCGATTCCTTGCATTTTTTTACATAAGATAAGCTGTTTTACAGGGCACTTATACAGAGGCCTTTAATTAGTTGTGATTTTGGGTCCCATTTTTCCCACTGTGCACTGGTTGAATTGCTTTAAAAAAATGATCTAATGGATAAATCGTCTAGCTCAAACCTTTGCAAGTGGCGGGACCATCATCATCATCATCATCATCATCATCAAAATGGCGAATAACCCGATAGGGGTCAAGAGTTAAATATTTGAACGTTATCAAATAGTTTTCTCATTTGAAGCTTTATTCTCGATTTAATAGATCTTTTTAAGGATAGAAAAGTTTGAAACACCTCTTTTTAAAGGTTTTTATGGTTTTTTTTTTCATATAAGTTTTTACGTAAAACACGTAACGAACAGCAGTGGTTGACTGAAGAAAAACTTGGCATTGAAAGTTTTCCTTAATAGAATCACGAGTTCAACCCCACCGTGATCATGTCTGTGCGCAGTACGCATTGCACACTGGATCACCGCGCTGCTTGATGGGGCATCGAAACAGAAGAATGTCATAATTCAATTGTTTTCAAAGCAGTAACTCACACATTCGCACGTTACCTTCCGAGCAGACCACACACTAGTAAAGTAATGTCGTAATTTTGTTGAGTTCACATTGAAATTAAGAGTGACTTTGAATATTTTTCGGATTCCAAAAGCTTTTATTATTATTTTTTCAATTGGATGATAAATTGAATATTAAACTTTACATAGTTCCTTCGGACTTACTTCTTCTTTAAATAGGCTAGGCTGTAAATATTCATCGGTAAATTGGTTAAGGTTGCAAGGAGAGCAACATTTAGGTTATGTTTTCCACGTGGCTCCATTGGAGTCAGGATACTAAACATGGACGAAGATAGTGAATAAGATTCAAGAATGTTTGAAGATTCTGACGACATGCTTAATTCAGACTCAATGGACTGTACACAATCAAAGACTATCAGGAAAATGAGAGACAGTGAAGAAGATATGGGTCCCCCCTTAGCTCAGTCGGCAAAAGCGCAGCTACAAAGCAACACCATGCTTCGATTCCCGGTCTGGTCTAGGAATTTTTTATTAAGGATAATTCCTCGACTCCCTGGGCAAAGAGCATGATTGTACTTGCCACACAATCATACTAATACATAAATGGTACCTGTCATCGAAGGCTCTCAATTAATAACTGTGCAAGTGCATTTAGAACACAAAGTTGAGAGCAAGCAATAAGCGATTTTTTTTATTTATCATTTATTTGTACAGGCTCAATCGAATCAACTTTACAGAGCCAAGTTTTCATATTTGTATACATCAGGTATCTTAAAGCTAAGGTAAAAGGGATAGAGCCGATTACCCGCGGCCGTCTCGAGGTTAATAGGAATAACAATTTAACGGATAGGAAGATGGGCGGGAACTTAAAGTATGGTTTACATAACACATATATTTTATATTCTAAATTGTCAAAAAACTTAAAACTATACAACTTTTGGTTTTCTTTTAACTTGAATATATTTGAAAGAGAAAAAAAACACAAACACATAAAAACAACTTATACTGAACACACATGTTAAACTAACTACAATATTAGGCTAATGTTAGTTAAAAACACATAAATGAGTTTCCTAAACTCCAGATCACGTACTGCCAAAATATCTCGAACCAGTACATAGGGTTTTTCTACCTCGAGCCCGAAGGGAATCATAAAGCTCAGATCTGACTCCGTGATGCTCGGCACATGGCCAAACAATGTGCGTCCTGGTAACCTTGTCCATATTCACAGA
This sequence comes from Aedes japonicus, assembly GCA_034211315.2. Taxonomy (NCBI): domain Eukaryota; kingdom Metazoa; phylum Arthropoda; class Insecta; order Diptera; family Culicidae; genus Aedes; species Aedes japonicus. The sequence continues at coordinate 19,218 of JASCZW010011633.1, forward strand.
TATTGCTGTCATTCAGCCCAACCCGGTATAAATGAGCGTTCAAAGAATAATGATTGGACATGAGGCGAGACATCACATGAATGAAGTCTCGTCCCATATCCATCCCCTCAAACCAAGATTTCTTCGACACCTTTGGGATAATAAAATATTGCCATCGCCCCAAATCTCCTTTACTCCATTTATACTGCCAGCTGCCGAGTGACTGTTGACGAAAAATAGTAAAAAATTCATTCAAGGCGATTTGTCGAACGTAAATATCGCCTTCTATAGCGCCCACCTTTGCAATTGCGTAAAGTGAATTGCCGCTTATTCAGCGACATCTACGGAATAAGGAGCTTAAAGTTCACGATTGGCGCTATAAATTTCATTAAATATTCCAAAGCCTGCTGACGTCTCTATCAAAGATCCGTCAGTGAAGAACGATTTAGTGGAATCAACTTGACCAAACTATGCAGCAAATATTACCGGAGCAATCATAGGACGATGATGCTCTCAAGTCATGAATTGTCGAAGTTGGAGAAGCAAACACGATTGGGAATATTCGGCGACGGGCTGACAGCCTGCGCTATGTACAGATGGTACAAGGTCATGAAGCGAGTTTGACGATTCAACTCAAGGAGCTTCCCAAAATTTTCGATCACCTCGATTGCGTCGAAAACCAAATTGTACATCAAGCAAGATGTTGAGTTCGTCGGCCGATGCCAGGAGCGGACGGTAGATTGATTTTTCAAAAAGTTTGAATAATCCCGAGAGAAGGCTGATGGGTCGGTAGATCTTGAAGGATGCAGGATTTTCCCCAGGTTTCCGGATGCGTATGACTTTAGCTGACTTCCAACACGAGGTAAAGTAGCTAAGTCGTAGGCATTTATTGAATATCAATGCTAGATGTTCGTAGAATTTGAAACTTAAGTGCTTGAGTTCCAAATTTAAGATTTTGTCGAAACTGGGGTCTTCATGTTCTTCGACGTTTTGAAATAGGTCTACAGTTCGTCAGCTGTGATTTCAAGTTCCGCTGACAAATATTCTGACATAGATGTTTTTTGAATTCCATACACATGTTTAAATGATTCCATACACATATTGCGTCAGTGATGCTATCAGTCACTCAACACGGGTACTTATCATACAGCCCTCGTATATGATAGTTTCTCATTAACAACGTTTGAAACCTTCCTATACATTCAAATATATTTAACATACAAATATACATAACATCACAGTTTATGAATTACAGAATAGATATAAAATTCTGTACAATTAGAATCCGGAAAAACTTATTGTGTTGCAAGCTGGACTATCAGATAATGAAATCGCACAAAAAACGCTGCTGCTCGCAGTACCGTTCGAAGAATTCGTTTGCGAACAGGATATCGTTCTTATCAAATCAGCAAGCAACCAAACAGAACGTTGACGCAAAGTTTCGTCACCATAACTTGAGCTCGGAAATTGTACCAGCAGGTTTTCACGAAGGATGCCTGCTCATCGACGATGAAACCTACGTCAAAATGGATTTTGGACAGCTTCCTGGCCAAAAATTCTACATGGCGACGGCACGAAGAGATGTTCCTGCAAAGTTTAAGTTTGCTTTTATGGACAAATTTGTTAAAAAACTGATGATTTGACAAGGGATATCAGCTGCGGAGCAAAGACCAATGTGTTCGTGACGAATAAGACGATGGACTCGAAGTTGTACAAGAAAGAATGCCGCAAAAACCGCGTACTACCTTTCATTAACGCCCATAAAGGTTCCTTGAAGTTTTGGCCAGATTTTGCGAGTTGCCACTACAGCCGGGAATCGATACATAAATCCACCCAACTGCTCGCAGTTCCGACCAACCGAGAGATTTTGGGCAGTAATGAAGCGGAAGCTTAAGAAAAGTGGAAAAACGGCTTGGGGCGCCGACTCAGATGACCAAAATGTGGAACAAATGCGCCAAGGAAGTTGACTTCGGAGGTGTGCAGCGTTTGATAGGAGGAATAAAGAAGATAGTGCGAATTAGAAACGAAGAGAAATGATTCGTATTGATATTGTTTCCTTAAAGTACAGTGAATTACCTTTGTTTTGATGTATCCAACTTATTTGAACGTCAATCCGTTACCGAGATACAGATGATTTTATTATTCTGGATTTTAAATGGACATAGCTTTAAACAATTGGCCGCAGTTCACCATCTACGATATTTTAACTGTAAATGCTAATGCTATGCTATGCTATAGCTTTAAACAATTGGCCGTGATGAAGAATCTCGACATGGATAAAATGAAATACAGAACAATTTAAATCGTTCACGACTTTTAATAAAACACAAAATATGATCTTCTGAAGAGAAAAAACAATGAAAAATATAGTAATCAAGTCAAAGACAATAAATTAAAAATGATCAATAATTATAGTCAGTAAGGAACGTGCTCCCCCTCTCCTTTCTTCTATATAAAAACTATGACTATGATGTAGAAGGAGATGTTCGCTCATCACCATGAGGCACCAAGAGTGAACAACAATGTTTTTGGCTAGAATGAAAGATATGAAGAGAAAGTTTTTGATAGTTCCGCTAGTGTGCGGCAGGATTGGAAATGTAACAGATGTTTTTTTAGGAAAATTGAGCGAAAAGGGCATGTATACAGTGGTACTCGAACCAAGGACATTTTTGCCTAACATCCCACTGCGGGGTAGGTTGAAGGAGCACGGAGAATATATAACATAACAATTAATGTATGTAAAACCAAAAATGGTGGTAACCGTGTAGATGTACTGGTGAGGACCAGTATCGCATCGCTTCCGGTGTTTCTCTCCGAGGTCTCTACATTGGAGACGACGAGAAAAAACTTTAGTGATCACCAGTCGGTGCGAATCAAAACAAACCCAAAAGGAGAGAGTTCCCTCTCCCATGTGCGCATCAGTAAACAAGAGTGCACACAATAGATCGCTAGAATAACTATACAAGCCACAGTGGTACGCAGGCGTCTTCCAACCGGACATTTTTGCCTGTTGAAGTGGCAGGACTCAGTCCGTGCTTTAACTACCCGCAGGTGGGATGTTAGGCAAAAATGTCGTTGGTTCGAGTACCACCGTACACTGCCCTTTTGCTCAATTTTCCTAAAACATCTGCTATATTTCCAAGCCTGCCGCACACTAGCGGAACTATCAAAAACTTTCTCTTCATATCTTTCATTCTAGCCAAAAACATTGTTGTTCACTCTTGGTGCCTCATGGTGATGAGCAAACATCTCCTTCTACATCATAATCGTTACTCCTCGCACGGAGAATATATAACATAACAATTAATGTATGTAAAACTATGACTAGTTCATCTTAAAAAAACTATCATGCCTTAGCTTTTTTTCTACCAATTAAATTTCACTAACCTCGTTTTTAGTGTTAACTCATCTGCTTTCCAATCCTATTGTTTTTTTTTTCCTTTTTCCAAGTTATTTTTTACCAAGCTATAATGAAATAAACTTTTCTCTTTCTGGCAAATTTTCAATACTTCTACTCAATTTTCACAACCTGCCGTACCTGGCGGAACTATCAATACTTTTTTTTCACATCTTTCATTTCTAGCAAAACATTACTGTCAACTCTTGGGCCCTCGTGGCGATGAGAGAACATCTAGTAATGAATATCTAAGAAAAAAGTTCTAGTGTTGCAGAAAATTTTCAAAACAGATTGAATTTTTTAAGCTTCACAATTAATGCGCCTGAAAATTTATGGAATTTATTAAGGTTATCTAAAAAACTGCTGAAATTTGTCTCCGATATACACCCAGAAAAAATAATGAATTTTAACAGGAGTGTAAACCCTTCGTTAGTTTGATTTCAAGCCTAAGCAAGCGTAAACAACGAAATGGTTTGCAATCTTTCATACGCCATACAATAATGTTTACAGTTTTCCACATAAGAGACTACATTCAGGCGTTATCTGACTTAAATTTTGCATGTCCTTTATGTGCCAAATTTTGCATGTCCTTTATGTGCATTTGATAACGCATAAAATTTATTGTTTCTTCTAAACAGTGCAGCTCATTTGCCTTTCATTTAGAATGTGGAGAATTTATTTTTCCATGTGTGAATTGTTTCTTAGACTTCAATATGGTGATTTTAAAAAAAAAACTCCACAGTTTTACCAAAAGCCAATTTATCATCGCAATTACTACCATAAAAATATTTGGTAATGTTTTTTGCCTTTTTAAAACCACACGACTTTCATCAATGCCGATTTGCAGTATAGTACATTTACTAGAATTTTGCCTCTTTGTTTTAAATTCTCTAATAATTACTTGTCTTTCTCATATTATTATTATTAAAGAATTTATTAACTAATTAATCAAAAATTTAATTATGATCATATATTAGAATCATTTTAGAACCTATGAGATATACTACAAATGATAATAGGGGTGCAAAGAAACGGAACAGCACATCGACATTTTAGATATAGTATATCTTAAATGTCGATGTGCTGTCCCGTTACATGATGTATAATTTCAGATCATCCATAGAGTTTCTGAGTCTCGAAAAAAAATATCTCGTGGCTACGATACATTTTCCAAACTTTCAGGTTCATAATGAATTCGCAAATCCTTCTTCAATTGCAGCAGAACAACAATCTGCAGACGTGTGTAGTTGTCATTATCATTTTACATTATAATATTCCTGCAGGAAATTGTATATACTATTCCATGTGAAACTGCATTTTAATTTACATTTATATTATTATCACGCCATTTTCACCATTTCTCGGATTTTTAGGATTTATTTCAATATTATTTTATTATTTTACCTCGGAGAGTATGGTACATATGCCCACGCATCCGTCTATCCTGCAGATTCACGAAATGTTTTGAGGTTCAAATCTATTCATTTGAATCCAACCCATTTTACAGAATCATCTTTGCAGTTAATGTAACGCAGTAGGCTCCGGCGCTTTGACGCTTGACATGCGTTCTGATATGCTGCGACATCAATATTGACAAAAAAAATGATTGGGCGTAATCTAACCCAATTATTTCCAGGATGCTTTCTCGTACTGGCTGTCTTTGTATTAGATTAGATTAGATTAGATTTACTAGAGGCAAAATGGTTTTAACAGTTAAAGGAATTTTAGAAAACAAGATTTTTAGATCGTTCTGAGCAAGCTGTGCGGGTTCTCATATACCTGACTTAAATATGAAACCTACCGGCATCTTTTGGTGCAATAATAAAACGAAATTGATTCCTAGTAGCTTTTATAAAACATTAATAAAACTTGATGAAGTTGGATAGTTTTGGAGATGTTACTGTATCAGAATATCTATTTCTGTTACTACAGAATAACTAAAATGAAACAGGTAAAGAAAAGTGTAGAAATTGAAAGATGCTTCGTGCTCTACTAAGGTTGTTCTGTATTTTCTATAATATAAGCAAGTATGCAGCTGTTCAGGAAGCCTGCCACATGAGATCTGATATTTGATCAACTTGAATGATAAATGGCAGAACCGTAAATCGTTATAATAATACACCTACGATATCAGAACGGAGACCAAATCACACAGGCCTACATCTTATTTCGCATATTTTCGCAGAATAAAGGAAAATGCACCGTTAGATTGTTTTCCAGAAGCCTTCCTCTTTAAAAAAAACCCTCCTTCCAATATCAGCAGGAGCAAAGAAATAAACATATTCACTCAATGTCTTCATCAAGATCCCATCAAAGAACACAAACACAGGAACGGCAGAACAAAACCCTTACCACAATTGCTCCCATCAAATCCGAGGAACGGAAAATCGAACCGTTCAGAGAAGATACATCGCGTAATCAAAAACCTGCATCTTTCAGTGCAACTGCAAAACGCCAACCAATCCGAGCCGCGCTAGGTGCGGGGAGGAGACGACTACTCCTTTTCTATCGTCATATTACATCATAACTGTAAATGACCTATTTTTCCCGGCGGTGGTGTGGAGTTCTTGGGAACACATTTTCAGTTGGCCGCGAGAGATGCACCTTTTTTCGCAATTATCGCTGTCGTTGCATTCCGCCCGCATGTTGCCTGGTAGGATCGCGCGACGAACGTTGGAAAACATGGGTTCCGCATGTTTGTACAAAGCCTATTTCTACCTGCCCGATTCTACGGATGGATGCAATACCGCCTTCGGCCCCTTAGAAATTGTTCGGTAATGGAACATTTGTTTGATGATGATTACTGAGTACGATGGCGGTGTGGAGGTCGGCAATGGCATGTGGTTCCTCTTCAAGCTACAAGGAAATATGGAGAAGATGCGATATGATCCAAAGAACTTTTCAGCTGTTTCTAGCAAATAGACACAATTGATCGTTTGTAATGAACTCACCTTATTTGAATCGAACCCAACTATATTTATTCTTTTCGGAGAAGCAACAACGGTTAATCAAACAGAAGCTGTCACAGCTAGAAGCACTGTTAAAAGGGTTCCTATATCCTAGGTGTTTGATTTTAATTACCACCATTTGATTCAGCATCGATTTCCTTTCCCACTGCCGACAGCTGCGCTAGGAAGGATTGATTTCCAATCACAGTTACATCATCTGCTTAACCCATTTCCTGCATACATAGAGTATTAGCATCAGAATGAGAGGGTACGCCTACAATCTGCCATCGCTGGTTCCTATTTCCCTAAATTGAATAAATCAAACAATAATTTCCATCTGATTAATAAAACCGATCGATGGGTTCTCTGCAATAGTCCCTAAGAAGGAATAGTAGAAGGATGAATGGTACGGTAGGACAAAGCACAATTTATTCTTGCTTGCTCTGCTATCGGTGAAGTGACGTGATCACTCACGGATGATATTTATATAATGTTTAATAGCTATACGGTAAACGATAGTGCCCGAAAGTTTGCAGTAGGTTTTTTTTATTTTGAAAAGTAGTGGCGTTATTCTTGGTGAAGTGTGTCTTCTGAGAGGGTTATGAGGTATTAATTTATATTATTTAGAGTATTTACCGTTGACTCACAAGCCCAACGTGGTCGATTGCCTCCTAGGTATACCTCATAAAGTAACGATTGCTTAGATAAGCTCAGTAGATCAGTAGATGCTTATCTGAATCATGAAACTTCTAAATAAAACGAAACCTTTCGCTTGATTTTAATGAAATGTCGGTTTGTATTCACATTAAGCCGGACACCTTAAATTCACTGTAACTTTTGATATATTGCACGTATGAGTGTAGGTGTAGCAGAGGCTCTATGATGAAAAAGACTATGATTGGTATTTACATTCCATTTTTGCTGTTCAAGATGGCAACGAAAAAGGCCTGTCCACGTTAAATTTTGGACACCAAAATAAGAACTTTATGAGGTACACCCGCCATCAGTTTCCGTACGGTATACTCAGATAGGCCCACCGTGACGATTCTCCATCTTCTCTTAAAATCATCGGTAACATTTGCTTTCTTCTTAGTTTTAAAGAGTATCCGCTTCACTAGAGCCCAGTACTTCTCTATTGGGCGAAGTTCTGGACAGTTTGGTGGATTGGCTGTTTTTGGTACGTATTTGACACCATTCCAGGACGGATTTTACATAGTGACAAGAGGCCAGATCAGGCCAAAACAGAGTTGGAGAATCGTGGCTTATAATAAACTGTAAGAACCGCTTTTGCAGACATTATTTCTCGTACACATCCCTTATTGATAGTGCCGGTAGAGACAAAACTTTTAGAGTTTCAACAACAACTACATATGGCAACTGTCTTCAGATTGTCAACCGTGTTTTCAGTATTTAAATAAGTTACACATTATACCTTCATTTAGCATGACTTTTTCGAGTAAAATTATGCTTTTCATCATGGTTGAGCACCTTTTTCGCTTTGTATGCCCTCAGTCCTTGCCTCTGCTCTACTTTTTTTTAACGTCATAGGAAGTCAAATCACCCAACTTTGCGAGCCACATTTCGCACAGAAAGATTTGGATTTTTCTGAATAATGGCTACCACCTTCTTGTCCATTCCTCGGGAACATTCTTATAGATTTGTTCTATTTCCATCTTTCTGATTCACAGTCAAACGCCGGTCAAATGATTTGCAAACACAAAACACGGTGCTATTCGGTCGTTTTAATTTCCTGGCAAGATCGCGTACCGATAAATTTGGATTTTGTTACCGTTCATACAAAATGCGTTTGCGCACTTTCACTTGATTCGACGGCATTTTAATGCATGTAACAAGAATATAAACATGTTGTACCACGATATAAAGTGGAGAGTTTCAGCTGGCATACAAGCGAAACGTATCAGTGATCCGTGAAATAATTCAATTTAACGTGGGCAGCCTTAAAGAAGCACGTGTGCTAGCGCATTGTTTTAACACGTAAGGGCCTGTTCATAAATCACGTAGACTTATTTTTGAAAATCTCAGACCCCCACTTCCCCCAGAGGAAACTGAGATGCGATAAACATATTGGACGTGCTGATCCAGTCATTGATCAAAAGGTGAAGAATGTGGGGGACAGCTGCCGCGTGAAATAGGGGGGACAGCTCAATGGGGTTGAATTCAAAGTTTACTTAGGGAGGACTACGTGACAATGTGTAAGGAATGTTATTTTTTTTTATTTTCAATGAGCCCGTAAAAGATGTGCATAAAACACGATGATGTAGACTAAGTGAAACCGCTTAATGCATTGTCTGGAACAACATATTGAATTAGCTTCATTTGCTTCATAGAGCAAAATTGCAACGTTGGTGCTGTTCTAATGGGACGTAGAATAAGTAAATATGTTAGAAAATTCTATAGTTTGCTCTTTTCTATGAAAGAACAATGGCTGTGCTGAGAGTGGTGATTGTTTTTATATGATCAACTAGCTGGAGACCATTATCGCGATGTAGATTATTGCAAGTCTGTTTGGGAATTCAAAGTAAATTATAAATGATATTTTTGAACATTGATTTGACAGTCGCAAACGTCTCCAACTGATTCAAGCGATTAGCTCAAAAATCAATCCAAAAATGATAAAGTTATTAGCGTTAAACGTGTTTAAATTATGCGTGACGGTCTATAATTTTCAAATTTTCATTTGATCCTTACCCTAGCCGATAAAAGTAGTCTAGGTCGAAATAGCGTTGGTCTGGAACGTTATATCCGCATTAGAAAGGAAGTATGTGAGAAAATTATATTGAACAATCTTAAGAAAGCATTCGGTGGCCCTGAAAAGGGCCGTGTGGTTTGAATGCTGATACGGACACGGTTGTGTCTGCTACGATGGATGAAAGGGTCACTATCCTTATAGAGTGCAAGACAGTGCTTACTGAAGGCTATTCGGTTGGTTCTTGTTGATGAATGCCAAATCAACACAACGAAAGATCAGCAGGTCATACGTGACGTGCTTCCGAACGAATCCGAGCGATATTAAGCAGCTAATGGATGAACTACCAATGCATCGTGTAACTCCTTCGCTAAAATTCATTGTCTGCTTCTGCTTTTGGCTTTTCAAGCTTATTGTTATCACAATTTGCTTATAGCCTGCTCTCAACTTAGTATTCTAAAGGCACTTCCACAGTTATTAATTGAGAGTTTTCGATGCCAGGTACAATTTTTGCATATGTATGATTGTGTGGCAAGTCGAGCCCAGGAAGTCGAGAAATTTTCCTAAACGAAAAATTCCTAGACCAGACCGGGAATCGAACCCAGTCACCCCCAGCATGGTGTTGCTTTGTAGCTGCGCATTTACTTACTGAGCTAAGGGAGGACCAATCCATTGTCACTAGCGTTGATTATACCGGACCTTTTGTTGTGAAACAGGAGTCCTGCAAGGAGTCACAAGTATAAAACCCGAATTAATCCACCGATGGTGAGACTGAACCCTTCTTACACTTCACCAGAATTACGAACTCAAATGTGGCCAGTATGGTACTGGATACATATTTTCATCGGAAATTCCAGGAAGATCCAGGAATATTGAAAACATGACGTATCGAATATGCCTAGATCTTCCTGGAATTTCTGTTTATAAAATGAACTATTTGAGAATCCTGAAAGCATTGTTCATCGATGTTATTGAAATATTGCCATTAATAGTGCTTAGCGACCAGTTTATGATAGTTAAAAAAAAGGGGAAATTACATAAATATTAGAAATTTCATATAATCAGTCCAGAGAATGAATTATTAGACAATCCTGAGCGTCAATTTTGATTATCGATACGGATTCAAGATGCTTAATAAGTACATGTTCGTTGAACATAGTAAATGAAGACTTTGTTTAATTTTCGAATATACTCGTTGCAGTTCAAAACCAGACCACTCGAGCCAATCGATGCTGCCCTATTTCTATAGAGTCGCATAGTGCTGTATGTGCTATACAACGCACCAGATGCAACCCAATAGAATGCAAGCAGCATCGATTGGTGTGATTGGTCTTGTTTGGTTTTGCACTGCTACGAGTATAATTTTATCTCACAATTATGTGCTCTCAGGTGTTGTTTTGGTTATATCTCTATGAAGGATTATTTAATCATTATGAAATTTTGATCAATTATTTGAAAATTTCATAACTTTGATTTGGCATCAACAAAACTAAAATCGGTACACAAATAGCTCAGTATGTAATCGGAGACTAAACTGTTTGATTACTATTATAATAGGCCGTCAAGTACTGTTTCGTTCATATCTTCGTAACGAAATGTCCGAATGAAAAAAAAATCAATAGCGTTCTATGAGAATGTTGTAGCTTTCATTTGCCGTCAACAGAACTGAAATCAGTTCACAAATAGCTGAGAAACCTATGTGACATTATTTTTAACGCACACACACATACACACACACATACATACACACAGACATGTGCTCAGTTCATCGACCTGAGTCGAATGGTATATGACACTCGGCCCTCTGGGCCTCGGATAAAAAGTCGAGTTTCCAAGCGATTCTTATACCCTCCTATTGGTGTAAGAAGGGTAAAAAGGTATATATTGCAGTTTTTGTGTATCTGTCAACAAAGACCTTCCATCTGGAGTTGTTGTCTGACCTGGCAATCGCAACGTCAATATAGAGTACCATCAAAAATCCATTCGGACAATGGTACAAATTTTCATGGTGCAAGCCGGAAGTTTAACCATAGGTGACAAAAAAGAAGCTTGTAGGCATATTCTTTAGTTCTATGGTTGTCTTTTTTATTGAGTTATCCGTCATTTTGGCCACCAAATTATTTGAATTCAAATTGGCCTAAAACTTCTCGAATAGTTGAAGCTGGGGTACGTTGGGAGGGTTGGCATGCTTGGACACCACCGGAATGCCTAACCTCTCTGTTTCCTCCAGCGCCCGTTTCGAGTAGTGGGCCGACGCTAGATCCGGCCAGAACTCCACGTCGTCATCCTTGTGGTACTTTTTAATGAAGACGGCAACTTCTGAGAGGCACTTCTTACTGTAGATCTCATCGTTCACTGCCAGCGCCGACAAACAGAGGGAAAGTGACATCCTCTTTTCACTAACTGTGAGCAACAGCTACATCTTTTTTTGGGAAATTCGTGAGTGTTGCATACTTTACATCGCTGTTTACTCCTTTTGTCGGAGAGTTGAAGTAGCCTTTTCCAAGCCAGTCGTTGCCGTCCAACGTGAGGTACGTCTTATCGTCCATAACGACCACTACGTTCCACTTCGCCGGGAGGATTTCTTGGACCAGAATCTTCAGCCGATGTTTCTGGGTTTCCGTTTGATTCTCTGACTCGGCTGGCTTGGACTGACGTTTCCGCATGTGGCTCTTTCGACCCAACGCACGGAAAAAGTAGGCATCTTGTCATTCGTTTCCCATTAAACTCTTGTGTGTTTACTCTCTGCATAATAACGTCATTCGAGAAAGCTATCATTGCGAATTCTCTTCTCTTTCTAAGCCCATTTAATTTTCAATTTCATATTTTTTCCACCATTAAAAGTTAGGAGCACTGTTTAAAATAGGGATAAAAAAGATTCAACTCAAATACATTATTAAGCCTTTATGAATGATGGACCACATTTTACTATAACACACGCAAAAATTACTTTTAGTGCACTCCTATTGATGGATTTGCTATGCTCTAATTCAACAAATACTTAAACATAAAAATCAAAATTTTGGAAAAACGAAAAAAAGTGAAACCGAAACCAAACCGTTTATTGATAGTAGTTATTTGATATTTGATGACTGTTC
>JASCZW010011634.1:0-31346 GCA_034211315.2 Aedes japonicus
CATACTTCCAGTCATTGAGTACGCCATGTCAATCTGGGAGAGTTGCGCTAAAACACATCACCTGAAACTTCAACGTGTTCAAAATATGTTCCTCAGGATGATCTTGAACACCCCTCCGGAGACAAGAACATCTGAGGTCCACCGTCTGGCTGAGATAAAATGCTCCACGACCGTTTTAGTGAGCCTATCAATCGGTACAGACTCTTTGGCTAATGCGTGGAATGGAAGGTGGACCCACCGGCTCATCCCGAGTGTCTGCGTGGGTGAACAGGAAGGACGGAGAAGTGAACTTCCATCTGACGCAGTTTCTATTCGGGCACGGCTGCATCCGGAAATATCTGCATTGGTTTGGTGCACGCACCTTCGCCTCTCTGTCCGGAGTGCGGAAACGTAGAAGAGACACCGAGCACGTCGTCTTCGAATGTCCGATTCGAAGAAGCGCGCAGGGATATGGCTGGTATTACCGCCGACAATGTCGTACGCCAAATGTGATGTGTCGCGAAGAAGAGAAATGGAACGCTGTCGACCGGGTAGTGTTTGCGAATACTGTCCGAACTGCAGAGGAAAGGGCGTAATGATCAACGTTCCAGCGCCACTGACTAGATCAGTTTCGGGAGTAATTCTTTCGCCAGGGAACTCTCCGCCGGAGTAGGCTTGATCCATTGCCGGGGACTAGTTGAGTAGAACGCGAAGCAACACCGGACTGGGTCATCGGGGCACCAGTGACAGGCCGCCTTGCACCACCGGCATTGCTGGATTGACCTCGGCACCCGACCGGTTGGCCCATGAATAACAGAAGAACCAGTTTCGAAAGAATGCCCACCGCCGAGGAACTCTTCGTCGGTGTAGGCTGAGCCCACCGCCGGGACTAGTCGAGTAGAGCGCGGATAAATACTGGATTTGGTTCGTCGGGGTGCCAGCCAACCGGAAGGCAGTATCCACCAGGAATCGCCGGACCGATCTCGGTATCCTACCAGTTCGTCCATAGATGTGGGAGGACAATAATCGTTGCACGCGAGCGGGCGTGCGCAGTGGATGGCTTGAGCGTAAAGCATGTCTTGACTGGTTAGTTCAACATGGAGTACTAACAGGAGCCGAAGGGCTTAACATGGCGCATGTCGATCGCTGATTGGCGAAAATGATGCTAACAAATTAACAGCAGGATTGGAGCCGAGGGCTCAGTTAAACTAAAAAAAATCGGACATTGCACATAACACCTCCCCTCCGAAGTAATACTGCATGGTAGTCCCGGAGGGGAAGCTCAGGTGATGGTGAACTAGAAGTTTTTTTTAGTGGGTTGGCACACAGCGCCAAAAACGAACACTGGCCTGTGCAAGAACATATACAGGCCAGTCTTTAGAAGATATTTTGAACTCCTAGCAAAAAAAATACACAAATACACACACAAACACAGACACACACACACACACACACACACACACACACACACACACACACACACATTTCCAACCTGCATCGAGTATCAAGATTGGATCGACTTGTTGTGTGTTTAACGTCGGTGTGTCAGCCTTTATTTGTAGCACAGAGAACAGACTTCCAGGCTCGAACATTTTTTTCTCAATTTACTGTGTAAATTTTCAAAAGCAAACCGTTGGAAAATTAGCGCCGCCTTGTCTAGGTTTCACCAAACTAAAATTGACAGCCTATCAAATCTCAAGGCACGCAGGTGGCGCCATCAACATACGAATCACCAAAAATAACAGAAACAAGCTGTAATTTTAAAATGGCAGTTACAGAAATTTACACTGAGGGCACTCTAGCTTGGATGTCTGTTCTCTGTGTTTGTAGCTCGTATCGGGATGAGATGACTAACAATAAGTTCGGGTATCGCAGGTTGGCACTAGGCCTAATGGCCTAGAGACAATGATAATGGAAGCGGGAGCCGAAGAAAACTTGTCGGAAAGAAAACAGGCTAGATCCTAGCCGATTCTAATTGGACATATCGTAGTCGTATGTAACAACTCTTAAACTTGTCATTTTCGTACACATTGTAGGTGAAGGACCATACTGCAAAAAAATGAGCGTTGTAGGTTAACGTTTACCCCGTCCTTGGAATAGGGTCCCGGGGAGCTGAAGCCGTTCCCCACCCTATATGACTATATGAAATTGTCAATAGAATAGAAATATATGTTCACTCACTGTTTGACCACCATCCAAGCACAGAGAACAGACATTGATGTCCATATACCTTGTCTTGAAAAACGTGTGTAAAAGTTAATATGGGCAACCGGTATAAAAAGCAAGTGCAGAGAAAAACAAACTAAATTTTTCAGTTGATGTTCTTATTGATAAACATTTACATGGCACAATTTACATTTATCGCATAACTGCAGCGCCGCCTACCAGGAGCATAACGACATACATTTGAAATAAAGATTTAAAGTTTTACACAAGTAGCAGACCGAAGATGAACGTCTGTTCTCTGTGGTTTAACATCTTTGAACTCTAAAACCCCGTTCACATTACAACCTATATTACGTGATATAAAGTATATCAAATGCCATGCACACTATTTTCAGTTAAAACTAGATGTATAGATGCTGATATCAAGATAGTCTATATCACCTAATATAAGCTGTAGTGTGAACGGGGTGTAAGAGGTTATGGGCCCAGCGCTTAGATAGCTTTAGTGACCAATCAACAAGCTTTAGTAACTCAATCAAAATTTCAAGTCTCGATGCTGAATAGATTGGATTACAGCAGCTGGAAGTAAGGTATTGAACTGCTGCTAACCCGTGAAGATTTCTGGAAGTTTGTGACCAAGGTGAGACCAGAAGCGCAAGCTGTGACGGAACAAACCCCGGGAAATGCTGCTATTGAAGCTCGGGATTTCGGAGATCAACGAATGCGAGCTACTATCGTCTTTTTGATGGAGAGCAATCAGCATAGCCTCATCAAACAGACGAAAACGGCACGAGACATGGTCAAGAACTACTTCGAAAAGCCAACGCTTGCATCGAAGGTGTCGTATTTGAGGAACCAGATAGTCAAGCGTTACAGTGAAGGCGAGGACATGAAGCAGCACCAAGTGTAAGTCGCTTAGAACAATATGCCAGCAATGATGTCTTACACACTAGAAGAATATGTTTCATTACTGCGGCACATGGATATTCAATCCATACCACGAAATGGAAGAAATTATCGACAGGCTTTCCGTGGCAGGGCTGAAGCTGGGTAACAATCTGCAGGTAGCGCTGGTGCTGGAGTAGTCTGCCGAAATGAGACGATGAACTGACACTGGAACTAGTGAAAACCAAGTTGTTTTGAATAAGTTCTCGAGATTCGCTCGCGTATTGATTCAAGTCAACAAATCTCGCCAACTTATTCAAAACTACATATCTGATCTTGTAAACAAAGAGGTAGACAAAGATTTAAACGTGAATTACTCGAAACTCTTACTACTTCCATGCAAACTTGCGCCACCATCACAAAGGACCATATTTGCCTAACATGATGGTGGTCTTAGTTTGCGTGGAGGTGCACCGCGTTTTGCGAAATTGTCCTTTGAAATTTTCATCAAAAAATCAGATACTTGGTTTTGAATAAGCTATCGAGAAATATGGGTTTGTTTGCAATCACAGTAACCTACGACTCAAAGGGCCTAGTTGTTAAGGAATAGAGTATGTGTCCCTTAACTCGATTACATTTTGTATTATAACTCACGAAGTTTTTAAGCTGTAAGCGAGATTCAACTAGTTATACACTTGCTAAGATAGTCAGCCTTATTCTGCGTGGCGGGTGAGTCGACACGATTCGCTCTCACATACGAGGTGACAATTGTCGCCTTTCATAATTATCAAGCAAACACGTAATCGCCAATCAAGAAGCGATACTGTGAGGGCTACGAGACTTGGGAGTAGTTGCTAAGGATACTAATTTTAAACGAATGGGCCTTAAACATAATCTGTTCCTGGAAGGCAGCCAGAATAGTGAATGTGTGTTGTGCCTTGCACAATTTAAGAAAACGCTTTAATGTACCCGAACATATCATGGAATGGGAATCAATCGATCGACAGTCAAATTGTTTTATTTCGCAAACGATGATGTGGCCAACGGGTCAAGCGAATGAAATAGAAGACAGGGAATTGTGCGTTCGATAACTGATCAACAATAAACAAATTTAATACTTGGAGTCTTAAAATTCTTATTCGATTTAAAATTATGGTAAAGTGCTCTAGAAATTTATGTTCAGAAGGGTATTCGGAAGGAAATCTTCCTCAAATTTTGTAATTTCGTAACAATAGTAATGAGAGATGAATTTTCTCTTTTGTTTTTTATATTTGCATTTCATTTCAATATATTTCTTTTTCACTTCTTTTCTTTCTGCCACTTTGTACTCCTGGCGCTCAAAATCTCTAGTTTCGCCTTCTTATATTTTAAAAGTTCAAGCTTACATACTCTAATTCTGCTTTCACATCACCCTTCTCTTTCTGGTGCCAATTAGCTCGCGCCGTTCACTTAACTTCTTGCTCCCGTAACTTGAACATTTTGCGGCATACCTCACACATTCTCCGGTATGCTCCACAATCTTTCTCATGCATTCAGTCTGTTCAGCAGCAAGTCGTGACGGATATCCATGTTATGCTGACACCGTCGCTTACGCTGCGCAGTACGGGAGCTCCTGTTCTGTTCTGAGTCCCGAGTATTCTCAATACCTTTTGCTTCCTCTGCGGTTGGGTCCCCTTCTTCAGCTGTGTCCAACTGCGGTTCGATGATGCTGAAAGCATCGGCGATCCTGGCGGTGACGGTGTTTTGCGAGGCTGACTGGAACTCGGCATAGCGCTTGGCACAGATGTGGGATGTACGAGTAGACTGAACGAGGAACCTATAAATAGAGATTTATCAATTTAAATAACCACACTTAATCTTGATGATTAGTACATACCGGAGTGGTTAACCATTTTTTCCAAGGATAATAATTTAACCACCGCATGCTTCATTAGCTGACAACACCTTCATGCTATTCGGCCCGCCCCCCAGTTGCTGCTTTGGCCTCACGGCTATTATGAGCTAATTTGTTCTTAACGCTGCATTTGTAATCAGTCCAAACCTGAGAAGTCAAAATATAAAATATATACTATATGTAATTTCATGTTATTTTATCGTGTCAACGATTCTGCTTAAATTAAACGAGTTGATATCTTTTACAAGTATTTAAAACCATGGTCCATTGACGATATTTGTTAAATGATATATTACTTATGAACCATTTAAGTGAGGCATATTTGCAAGAATATTTTTCTGACAAAAAAAAAATGCTTTTAAGTACTATAATATAATGGACTATACACAAATATCTAACTAATATATAAGCAAATTTGAGAACCGATCTATTTTTAATTGATTAATAACATACCTTCTGCCAGTCTTTGACCGTCCTAATTGGTGGGCCAAAACTGTTCAGGCCATTGGTCATCTCGTTCCAAACCTGCTCATACGAATGTCGGTTTATTCCAGCCGCTTCGCAAAACTTTTGTCCTCGCCACCGACGGATCTCGCAGTCATCCGGTCAACCAGCAAGTTGAATTGCTTCCGGTTGGTCACTCGCACCCTGAAATCAAATATGTTTGATGATTAAATCCATCTTCGAGCATTTTGAGAATTAAAACTTACCTCTTCACTTCCATTTTTTCCTTTTTGAACCGTTCTCGATTGCCTCCTGATGTATCGACAGTACTGCGTGAAATAGTCGTTCCGAGTAGACATTTGTCAATACAGATTGACAATCAGAATGCAGTGAGAGTTCATCAAAGGTTCATCCACTTTGACAATTGTCGCTTCATACGGAAACGGGAATAGTATTTGTCGCGCGACTCGACTCGTTTCGATCCGCACGGGAAGTAGAATAGACACACTTGTCTAGTTCAGAACGCAAATAGATGTGGGAAACTAACGCTACACGCCACCAGCGAGCTATCACGACAGAAATAACCAAGGCAAAAGTCATCATGGCATTCAGACCTTGTTCTGCGTGTCATTGGCAGGTCGAGACAACTCGCTGTGGCATGTACTGACCTCGATTGCCAAATCAAATGGCAGTCACCTCGTATGTGAAGCGAGTCGTGTCGACTCGCATACACGCAGAGGTAAACTGTCTTCGTCACTAGATTCATGGTCTGGCGGATACAACGACGGCAGTCAATTTATCCCCAGGAAAGAAACTGTCAGTTGGCGGGTAGCCGGCTCGACATATCTCGAGTAATTCATGTTAGAGCCTATGAGAAGCGCGTTTCTGAACGATGACTTTAAACGTTGATTTCTCACGAATCACGAGCCACCTACTATCTATACTACTCCATATGGTAGAACTAACATTCTTCAAACCGTTAACAGCACCCATTTCACGAGAGGTGATTTAAGATTCAAAAAGAGAAATCGATATGATGACTTTGTTTCTTGAAATGGCTTTTAGGCCGCTGAACACTGAATGTCTCGAGTACTTATTCAAATAGACGTATCTGATTTTGTAAACAAGAGGAAGTAAAGATTCAAACGTACAATTTCACAAAAAAAAAAAAAAAAAAAAAAGGCTTTCCAGCACCTCAAGGAAAGTAGCCTTAACGATCATGTTAGGAGTTTACATTTGATACATTCTATGGGTTGGTGGCCCTAGTTTGCATGAATGTGCTCCGAATTTCAGAGAAATTTAACGTTTGAATCTTACTTCTTTGTTTGTCGAAAATAGTGCCACGAAAAAAGTACTCGGAAATTACTCAGAATATGCTCGATTGGCTCCGCGAGTGACTGATTCAAATTGGCTCCCGTCGTTGTATCCGCCAGACTATGAATCTAGTGACTTATGGGCTGTGCGCGTGTTGAAGGGACACGTCAAGAGCAGCGGATTAATCTGACTAAACCTACTTGTAGGATAGAAAACTGATTAGTCCAAGTTGATTCCAATTGGACATGTCGACGTCATTTGCGACAGTTGCTAAACTTGGCGATTCCGTTCCGTTTCCGTCCATAGTGCATTTGGGCCTTAAGGATGCGATAGCAGCCACTCACAAAATGTAATGAGGTTTGCTTCATTTCGTAAACAAGATTTTTTAAACTATACGCTTAATAATGTCGCATTTGAGCCGATCTGCGCTTCCGGAGTCACACTCACATAAGGTGATGGTGGTTTTTCATTGTGAGAGAGCATTATTTTCCAGGTCGATTAAGGT
This sequence comes from Aedes japonicus, assembly GCA_034211315.2. NCBI lineage: Eukaryota > Metazoa > Arthropoda > Insecta > Diptera > Culicidae > Aedes > Aedes japonicus. The sequence goes on from JASCZW010011634.1 coordinate 7,188, forward strand.
ATTTTTGTGGTAGGAGGTGCTGCTGGAGCCGCTCATCTCAATTCAGGTGTTATGGTAGAAGTTTTATTTGGGTAGACAAGTTCTGGTTCTTTAAATAATAACGGCTGGGTCTGATATTTGGACCTATTTAACCCATCAGCAAGGGTTCTGTTCTGTTGTTTTGGTTGCGTAGAACAAGGTTACCCAAAAGCGGCGAAGGTCGATAGGTAATTAATATTGCTTGAAAGTCGATTATCAGTTCCTCCACTCAATAACTACAGTATTCACCTTAACTATGATATAGACATTCTAATGTTGTTATCGATTATATAACTAGACAAACATGCCCCATAAAAAAACATTCCATCTTTTCCCGAGAATACGTGCTATATTTTTGCTAATAAACAATTTTTATCACCCTATTTTATATTCAAAATAACTAATGGAGTGTTCAAACATACACTAAATTTTCGTGGCGAATAAAAACCTTATCTTCTAATGGTGAAAAGTTCATGCTACTGTACCGGCTAATCTAGTTCCACTTATTGTTTGGCGCTCACGCAGTCGATCAGCAGCGAAGTGCAGCTCTCGCTCGACCCGATGGTCGGTGATGATTTGCTCCCCAGTTTCTACTCGAGTAGGCCCGTCCAGCACGGCTGCGTCGTCAGCCCGTATGCTTCACGGGTGCGTAGAAAGCTGAGCGTCTCCCTAGAATGGCAATCAGAAGGCGGCACAATCGTCTGCCCGGACAGCCCGTCAACAGGCCCAGAAGCCGCATCGCTTCAAACGTGAAGCCACGTGTCGGCGCATAACCTGGCACCGGATCCACCGTCCGGTGCGTGAGCAATTCTCGGCAAGCCAAGCTGCGTAGTTTCCCTTTGCGCGGTACAACGTTCCGATCCGCCAGATTAACGATACGCAAGTGCAGGCACTGTCCGGTGGCATTTATGCCTTACGTTCTTCGGCCCTTTCAACCTTGCGCATCAACTCCTCAGCCTCTTCGTTTTGTGATGTCGCGGTGAAAGCCACGCAAAGGTTTACACGCCAATACCGAACGCCGATACCGCCAGAATATCATCGTAGTTCTGTCGAACGATGTAGGTTCGTAGAATGCGAAAGCCGCCGCTCCTTGTAGCGATCGCCACGCATAAAAGCACATGAGCCGCGTGCAGTCTCTGTCCGGGTTAGGTTCCAGAACAGAACTCGGCGCTGGCGCGGATTCTCTTTCTGCGCCTTGAAAATCATCCACGCGCCAGGAAATCAAGCTCGAGCCATCGCCACTGGGAGGTAACTCTCCGGGAAGACCGATTCATACTCACGAAGTGCCGTACGAAAAACGTTCTGCCAGTCCGGAGCAGATCGACATTCCTGGACATGGCCGCATAATGGGCCTTGCAGACCTGCCACCGATGTTATTTGCTAGGGTGCCAAAGTTTCTGCTCGGCTTCCTCCGGAGTTGTGACTGAGCAGTGACAGAGCGTCGATAGATCGTACAAGTAAGGGGAACGAGATGTTGCCTGTAGGTTAAATGGTTGTGCTCCGGCAAGGGATCGTCCAGCAGCTGTATCGCCCACGTTTTCGTTAGCTTACGCTGAAGTGACAAATTAGCGGAGTGTTTCCACGGAGGACGTGGGCAGCCCAAGCTCAGAAGGAATGCCAGACGGCGGTAGACCTGCACCGCTCCACCGATAGGGTCGAGACCATGTTGTGTAACGTTACCGGATCCAGTTCCGGTTCCGAGCATGGCGAGTAAATCCGTTAGTGCTTCGCGAGAGCTCCTTCAGCTGCAAGAAAGTATTGTTTTTTAAGTGGCAGGTTGCGGAGTGCAAACCCTCTTGAGGAACGTCCGTGGTAATTGTCACGCAAAGTTGACTTTTTATAGCCCCCCCTATGTCACGTTTTTTGTATGGACCTTCAGATTTTTTGCATATGGATCGTCACGTTTTCTCAAACCCCCCCCCCCTACTGCGTGACGCAATTCAGCCGGACCTTCCTCACCTTACCATTTCCTTCCTGATGTTTCGTTATAGCCGCGCCTTTAGAATTGAAGGCTTGTTGCCGTCAGAGGCGGCCAGCGCAGGTGGATTGCCAACGCTGCGAGCACCACCGCCTTCGGTTTCAGCCCTCTTGTGACGCCAACCTTCCGGGTGGTTTCTAATGCCACGCTCACTATTTCCGCGATGCAGTTCAACGCTTGCAGATTTTCTTTTCTTACGATAGTGACAAGAGGGCTGCGGCCGTACGCAATCGTGCGGATTGAATCCCACCCGCTTGTGAAGTGAGCCCGAAACGTACCGCTTGCAAAAGCATCTTCGTACATGTTTGCTTGATACAGAAAGCTACCCTCATCGTTCTTAACCGACGCCCTTCCTGTCCACCATCCGCCGCACTCTGAAGCTTCAAAGATTCGAACAGTCGATCCGGTCCTCCTCGCGCGTAAAGCGACTCTGGCCCGATTGGAGCTGCAGTACTTTGCGTCGCTTAAGCTGTGGAGCATCCAGCCATAGACCAGTGATTTTGTGACTTCAACTTCGAAAGAGGCCGCTTGAAAATAGGGACTGGGCGTAGTACAATGGTGTACTCCGGAACATCCGGAACTGAGTCAACTCTAGGTGCTCGTAGCGGTTCAGGCTTCAGCGAAGTCCTGCGATGTGATAGCTACGCCGCTGACCCAGAAGGGACGGTATGACCCGGCTCGAGTAGTCAGTACCTCCGGGATGCGTTGAGGAACGTTGATTGCTTCGGAGAGCGTTCTTCTCAATAATCTGAAATTGTTGTAGAATGTTAACGTCTATGATTCCAGCTGTAATGCCGACGGTTAATTACCATTGTGTGAATAGATTTGTGTGCTATTCGCCGTCACGAATCAGCATGTTTTGGAAAACATTTTATATCCTAAGTCGATCGAATGATACACTTTTGCTCAAAATTTAGGGAATTGTGGATTATCGATTTAACAAGTGTGATTGTTTGGCGGCATCGATTGCCATGGTAATTGGCAACAGGTAGGCAGAAACTACCCGAGTCGACCCTAACGGCATGTTGCGCGCCAAACAAAGATAGCTCTCAGCTGAAGTGAGTGTCTTCAAGGGCGCAAGTGAGTTCCTCTTCACGAATCAATTATAGCACGGAGAAAAACGCACTTTGGAATCAATCATGTTTTACGTTACTTGGGGCATCTGCAATCCTCATGGATATTTATTCTGATTCAAAATGGATGAGTTCAAAAATAACAGATAATAGATCTGCTAATTTTAGATCAAAATGAGTAATTCTTCACCGCTAGATCTAGATCGATTTTAAGAATTTTCAAAAATGAAAACAGTAACACGGTCCCTCTAAACTTCATTGCTTTGTTTCACACCAAATTTTGTTTTTTTTTTTCATTCTAGCAAAATGATTTTCTGGTTGTTAACTACCCTAATAAACATGTACCATACAGGAACGATATTATAGATGGTGTGATCATACCACTTACAGTTGGGATGATACCCCGAATTGGTGGTTAGGCACTTCTTATGGTTATTGTTATGCAGGTGCTAATTCCTTACTTTGCTGAAATCCAGCAATCGTTTTCATCAGTAACTGAAAAATAGAAAATCACAAAAATGTAACTGAAATCTCTGTAATCCTGTTTACCTGTCAAATATAAGTCGCGCATCACCGCAAAAATTTCTCACAAATTTAAATTTGTGAGCTCTTTAGTTCATTGGAAAGATATTGAAAAAAATAGATCTAAATCTGCATAACATCATCGAAACATTGAACGGAGACTTCGAAGAACCTGAAAAAACATTTGCTTGTTATAGGTTGATGTTTTCAAGATAAGAAAATGGCGCAATCAGTTGAAGTAAACTGATAATACTTACTGATAAAACTGACAATGTTTTGGGTTTGCATTTTATTTTATGTACCTTCATCTGAGCAAAACCAAATAAAAATTCGATGAATCGATAGGTTCCTGAAGTATGTTATCTCCTCAGACGTGCATCGCAGATTGTGTAGGGAAGCGGAACCTATCTTGAGCTCAATAAGCAGACCTTCAGTGGAAATCGCTGAATATGCACTGAATACCGAACACTGAGTACACAAGTTATTCACAATTTATTCGTCCACTTACCGTTAATCGTTTAGAAACACACAAAACATTCGATTCTGATAATTTTCTTCTAATTTAATACGGAAAAGTTTCCACTGTTATGTACCTATAATAATAATATCACGAAAAACATTAATCCCATCTGTGTACATATGTTAATCGTACTGCTTTTAATCAACAAAAAATATAAACAAGCTAACGCTCTCCACTACTACACCCAAAAATGAAGTAGATCATTTGACAGCACTTCACGTGTGTTGGGTAGCATGCATATAACCAAGACAAAATGAAAGGGTTTGTTTGTTATTCTTCCATGAGAATATTGACAACAAGACTCACCATAACGTTGGGCATAGAATGCTCTATGAATTATTGAACACGCACTCTAGCGTTGATGCGTATGCTATACAGTATGTGAGCAGTGCAACATCAGGCGATTACGTCGATTGTTTACACGGTTCAGAATAGGTGCAAGCGTATTTAAATTATTGTGAAAATTAATCCCATAGTTTTCTAGTTTTTTTATCACGTATTCGTAGATTCTCGTATGGCTAGCGTAATAAGTGAAATGTGATTTTTATGGTTTGTGCAATTACGCGCCGAAAATGTGTGAGGATACAGTGCAAGTAAAGAAAAAACTTGAAGTCTGGCTCGAGTATATTCCCTAGTACGGTTAGATCAATACGACGAATTTGTAGTGCAAAGGTAAGAAATTGTGTTGAAAATCTGACTGCTCATTATTTTTACGAAATTTAAGTCTGCCACATGTTTTTGTAGTTTTTAATTATACTCAAGACCTAATTTTATTTGCCAGGATTATATATTCTTGGTTACGACATCCATTTATTGGAGCAATTAATCTTTTTACGTTTGAAGTTGGATGACTGCAGAATGTGATGAATATATGTACTATGGTGAGAATAGGTTCCGCTTCCCTAAGTAAGCAAAGATTGAATATCTTTATTCCCGCATAATCACAAACCATTCCTGTACCCTTTCCCTTATTGTTGACGACAGTTTCCGTTATTTTTACGACATTTACCCTTATAGTTGTCAATTATAAACTAACAATCTCCTGTATAGTTTTAACAATATGTCATATGGTAAGAGGCCAAATAACAATATGTTGAATAGGCGGTTAAGTTAGGTTACTATTAAAAAATGGCAATTTTCACGAACGAAATTTTTGCTGTACTCTATGCCAAAAAGTTAGTATATAATCCAGACCGAGTACAGACAATAAAAAACCTTCCAATGACAATATGGTATACATTGACAATATGTGTTAATGTAGAGGTTGAATGGTGAAAATGAGAATCAACTATTCGACAACAATAACATAAAATGTGATAATGTATCTTACATTCGAAGCATAGTTTTAACAATATAGCAAATTGTTTTTCGTTATGCGGGTTATCTTGAATACATTAATCAATTTTTACATGTCCGGAGAAGTTGCCTCATTTTTATTTTTTATTTACTTTTATTTAATTCGATTTATGATTTCAATGCGGGAAGGTGGGATTTAATGAAAGAGCGTCAAAATTTGCTCATATTTGAATTAATCTTCAAAGAATGAGTCGCCTATCTCTGGAACGAAACTTGATGATGATTTGCAATGTGGTTGTTTATAGTCAGCCTTATTCTGCGTAGCGGGTGAGTCGGCATGACTCGCTCTCACAGTACAGGTGACAATTGTCGCCTCGGGTGAAGTGACTCTCCATTTGATTTCACTAGAATAGTCACCTCGCCGAGGCAATAATTGTTACCTCGCACGTGAGAGCGAGTCGTGTCGACTCACCACGCAGAATAAGCCTGAGTCTCACCGAACCCGGTGAAAATTCTGGCTACTAGAATCGCAGCCGCCAGGATGACCGAGACCAAGGCAACCATAGACATACAAAGAAATTATCTGGCTGTGCAAAAGTATAACTGATGGCCAACCCAACTGATGGAATGCAAGAGTGAGAGTACGCCTGTATCACTAGTTGGTACTATAGTCACTAGATTCATAGTCTGGCGGATACAACAACGGGAGCCAATTTTAACTGCCACTTGGCGGAGCCAATCGAGCATGTCTCAAGTAATTCATGTTAAGGGCCTAAAACCCATTTGTAAACAATGTCGCCATCAACATACGATTCCCTAAAATAACGGAAACGAGCTGTTATTTTAGAATAGCCGTTACAGAAATTTACACACGAAGGGCACTCTAGCTTGGATGTCTGTTCTCTTTGCCCATACTCAACCTGAAGCAATATTTTGATACCTTACTCCCATCGCTGGCTAGCTGTCGTGATAGCTCTGTGAAGCATTAGTTCTCTAGTTCTATTTTGCGTCTAGGACGAGACTAGGTTTCTTCCAAGCACAGATTATGCCCAATTCCTATTCGTTTGAAATCTGAATCCTTCGTGAATAAGTAGCATCTACGCCCAAGTCTCGTGGTCCTCGCAGCCTTTCTTCTTGGCTGCCGACTACGTGTTTGCTTAAGAAAATGAAAGAAAAATTCTTCATGATGGTGTTCTTAGTTTGCGTGGAGGTACACCGCGTTTCGTGAAATTTTCGTTTGAATCTCTGTCTACCTCTTTGCGATAAGTCGTTTTTGAATAAAAGTTTTCGAGAATTATTGTAAGTTTTTACTCGGGTATCTTTTCAGATTTTCTCCGCAACAATTTTTTGGTGAGTAAATTTAATCAATTTTGGATACTTCTCTCTAAGCGTGTGCATTCTTTTTTATTACTGCTTGTGAGTGACCAAGCAATGAAAATAAACATCACAAATGCAACGCAAGCTGTGAATCACGCAAATAATATTTAAAAACTTCTTTTGTTGTATAGTTCGAGCGGGATAGTACTGGTCTCATAATAGTCTAATTATATCTATAGAACAGGTAAGTGAATATATTTAATCAAACAAGATTGCTAAACAAAAATACAAAAATTTGGTTCAGCCCATGCTATTCAACCGATTTCTTTAAGTTAGAAAATAAATTCTGGAAATTGTGCATGATGGGCCTTACTACGGGTGAAAACGAATCACGAATAAAAAACCCACAATGAGAATCGCGTTATTTTCTGCGTTCCGTTTTCAAAATATATTTCCTATGTACATTAAATTTTGTCCTATACGAGGAACCCGATTGGAACTAAATGAAGAATAGTGGGGATAATCCTAGCTAACAAATTCTAACTGGATAAGTATGAGTGAAATTCCTCCATACTCATTCTAGTATGTAGTATGGATAGTACAAAGAAAAATATTCCACAGCCCCGAGTACTCGCATGTTGATCCCGTTAGAATTAAGGCTAATTAGTTCAACATCGTACTGAAATGTTTTCCGATCAAATTTGTGAAACAAGCTTGACGGTTTTTGACAGGTTCGGACTGAATCCTAGAGGGTTTGAGCTCGGACTAATGTTCTGGTGCAGTGCATTGCTTCTGGTCATTCACCATTAATCTAGCTTGAATGACGAGTAAAGAAAACAAATATTAAAGTTCTGTATCCGCCTCAAACAAAGCAACCGTAATGAAAAACGCACATAAGGCAAACAGAGATAGGTAGACAACAATAATGATAATGCAACATCTTTCTTTTGACTACACAGAGAAACGCAACGCATTGATAACAAATTCTGATCATCGGCTTCTGGTCAATAAGAGGTATAAAACCAGCTTGCACTACGCATAAATTCAAGCATTGATCTCTGAACAGCGGACGACGCCTTTTCTACTTCAGTTTCTCAGTACAATATAACGTGAGTCATGATATTTCTTACTCGACTTGCTAACTGAATGAACTTCTTCTTGTGTATAGGCACAGGAAAGATGGCATCCGTTGGAGGAAAGTGTGGTGGAATCAATAATGCGGAAAATCTGGACCATCCGGAACATCACGAGTTCATCAAGGCTGCCCTAGTTCAGACGCAAACACATGCCGATCGAAAGTATAAGTTGGTCCGCGCCACACAGCAGGTGGTTGCCGGAACGCTGCACACGTTCTACATCGTCTTCGAGGATGACGATACGCAGCAGGAGTACAAGATCACGGCCTGGAGTCGACCTTGGCTGCAAGATAAGAACGAGGCACTGAAGTTGACCTTCGATAAGCACGATAAGAAGTAAGTGGCAACCAATCGTCATCAGTATTGTTTAAGTCTTTTCAAATAATTGTTATTGAATTCGGATAAAGTAAGATGTCGTTGGCTTTTAAGAAATAAAAGATTTCATTTAAACTGAATATAGCTCGGGCTCATTTCTTATCTTTTACCTTGGGAATGGGCGCAGAAGGATTTTCTCCTTTGTAGAATTCCTTAAGTAAATCCATAGCTTCCTCAGCCCGTACTCCACCACGAATCGGAATGCTTGTTTTGAGCAGCCCTGGGACATCTAGCACAGTGCAGCCACCGAACCGGTCATTCTTGCATCCGTAGATGATCTCCTTTACGTTCAATTGAATTAAAGCGGCCGCACACATTATACATGGTTCGACCGTTACCACTACTGTCACTTCCCGGAATACGTCTTCGTGCTTCAATGCCTGGGTCTTGCAATAGTCCAAAACCTGATCGATGCAGATGAACTCAACATGGCGGGTAGCATTCTTCGTTTCATTCACTAGATTGCAACCGTTGGCGACAATTTGATTCCGATAGACAAACACACACCCTACCGGGACTTCCTTCAGTTGCTCCGCCTTCCGTGCCTGTTCCAGGGCTTGCTCCATGTAATGATCCATTTCTTTTGCTTTTCTCTCTCGAACACACAAGAAACTAATTAATTATTTGAACTTTTTGATATCGCCAATCATGAACGGTTGAATGTGATGTTTATGCCTTCAGGTACGGCATGACGCCGTTGTCCACAAGCCACTGTTGGGCCTTTTCTGTCCAGTTGGTATTGTTGAGACTGCGTGGGCTCGGATGAGGCATGCAGAGCAATCGGATGTTGCTTGGATCGAGTAGTTTTTGTTTGACCAACAACTTCACACGGTCCTCGCAGTACCGGCCGACGGATACGATAACCGTCGGAGCGAACAAATCCAGCGCCTTCTTCAGGTACTCGGAACAGATTTCTTGCATACGCGTCTTTGCTGATCCCTGCAATAAGGTATGTTTGCGTTAGGTAGGAACAGTTCATACGTTCATCTGGTTCGGAGGTGAGTACACGAAATTCCTGACCAAATTCCGTACACGAGTATCCACATCCAGGTAAGTATAAAGTAAATTTTAGCGATTAACAAAACCAAACAAGCATGGAATCAAGAAATTTTCCCAACCCGTGTTGTTCACCCTCTTCAGTATTGGCAACATGCGTTCACAAAGCCCTTACCTTCAGCTCTGCCGGTGTGATGTTCCTTCCACTCGAATGAAAGAAGGCCAACGGGCAAATGTTAAATACGAAACAATTCCGGAAGAAGTTCTCCGGTTCACCGCAAATCTCCCGATACAGACCCCACCAGCGTTGCCCGCTCTGTTCGCCTCGGGTACAGTTCAGGCCATCCACCGGTCGCACGGCTAGTTCTCCTATCGGTTTCAGTACCGGTCCCTGCAGTTGCATCCAATCGCGAACCGCCGGCACATATCCAAATGGAACCTACGGGGGGAAACAAGCGGAGAGAATAGCATTGATAACTACTTTAAGAAATGCACAAGTTAAGATTAATATATCACCCCGGTCTGGCACATTCCCCAGGGTCCAGGATTCATGCCGAGGAAGAGCACCGGTTTGTGATCATCATTCAGAAATCGTTCCATATAGGCCAAATGGAGACCTGCGGCATATTCGATAGGATTGTACGTGGCCGCAACCTCCGGTGGCAGCGGTATCTGCATGAGAGCATTGCATAATTCTTTTTCAAGCTGGTAGACGCGTTTCCAAATAGGAATAATTTCTAATTGGTTTGCATTTGCTATTGGTTTTTGGTCGGTGATGGTCAAATGGGGTGAGGTTAAAGCGAGTGCGGGTGGCGGTGGAACGATAGACGAAAGCTTCGGTTTTGGTTCGTTGATGAATGAGCTCAATGAGAATTCTAATGGTAGACTTGCAGCGGCACACACGTCCACTTCCGGTTGATCTGCCAGTTTCAGTTTTTTGCGCAACATTTTAGTTTCTGATTTTTTACCTTCAACTCGCAGTAATGCGTTTCACTGGGAAAGGATTCCTTCGCAAACTCCCTTCAGTTGATTTAACTTTTTTAATACTCAACAAACAAAAACAGAAAGCACTCACCGCACTCAGTAGCCCAATATCAATGAGTGGATACAGGTGAGCAAATCGTATATTCAAAACATTGAACTTGCGTTTGTGAAATCCGGAGCGATTTGCGATTAGGGATTAGGGACTCGACTGGAGTTGTTAGTACGAGACACTGAAAAAGTCTGCACATTGTAGACGAAATACGCGTATCTGTCGAAGATAAGCAAAGGTAGTTGGAATTAAATGGAAGATACTAATTCTTCTTCTAATTTCTAGTTACATACTTTGTAGTCATAATGTTAAATTGCGTTTACTGAAAAGAATGTAAAGAAGATCATAATGATATCATAGTCTTTTTATCTATTATTTTCTTTGTCGGATCTCAAATAGTAGACCGGTTTTTGTTTTAATTCCTGAAGTACGTTGTGTTCTTGTTTGCTCTTGACTTGCTCGAAATAAAAGAACAATCAAAACTAACATTTGAATTTACAGAAAACCAACAAATACACAACGTACAATACCACGTACGTCTAACTACTCATACCAACACAAAATAACATCATTAATCATATGAAACACAGAATACAGACATTACCACTAAGTAAAAACGGCATAACTGAAGGACTTTAATACATTTTTGACACAGCACACTTGTATGGTTACTCCCGAAAACTAATACAAAACGTAATCAACAACAAAAAAAAACAATACAAACAATCACTCACCACATTAACAGAAACACAACCCCAACTTAAAAGAATAGCAATGACATACGATAACCACACTACATAATTACGACCAATGCTACGGAACTTTGATTTTGAAAAAGTTTTTTCTAGTAAAAATAATCTACTTTAAACTCACTTAGGTTCTGCTTAAGACCCCATTAACAGTCTAAACAAATTCGGGGTATACAAAATAACTTGTGACCATTGCGGAAAAATTTTCATTGGACAAACTAAACATAATCTCAATATTCGTTTCAAAGAGCATATTGCAGAAGTCACTAAAGCAAACAAAAATACTGACAAAGGGCCCATACACTCAGGCAAATAAACTTAAGAATTTCATAAGGTTCAACTGACCGATTCTTTGGAATTTCATAAGGCTGATTTATTAAGGGTTTTTTTTTGTCACACAACGTTGTTCTTGTACGCCTTTAAGCTTTCCTGTTTACAAGTGTTGATATGTACTAGTGGGCAAGTCACTGGACCCATAACCTCAACGTTCAAGGTTCGAATCCAGGTAGCTCCATATTTTTATTTTTTCAACATCATTATATTTCATAAGGAAAATTTATGAAATTCATAAAGGGTGATACGGTCAAAATTTGGTCAAGGGAAAACGCGTGTAAATCGGTGAAATCGTTTATTTAAAAAATCAAATTAAATTTCTTTTTCAAGTTCAATTAGTATAAAATTCAGGAAAAATATTCAGTTAGGCTTCCGCTTTTCCAAATCCGAATTGCCGGGCCTTACGCTTCACCCCTGCCATCAGATTTTGTACAGCCACCTTGTCCACCTTCTTCGCCGCAGAAAGCCAGTTTGCCATGAACTGCTGCTCGTCCTTAGCAGTTTTTTTGGTCTTCTTTAGGTTCCTCTTGACAATAGCCCAGTATTTCTCAATTGGGCGGAGCTCTGGCGTGTTGGGAGGGTTCTTGTCCTTGGGAACCACCTGCACGTTGTTGGCGGCGTACCACTCCATGGCTTTTTTACCGTAATGGCAAGATGCCAAATCCGGCCAAAACAGTACGGAACAACCGTGTTTCTTCAGGAAAGGCAGCAGACGTTTATTCAAACACTCTTTCACGTAAATTTCTTGGTTGACAGTCCCGGAAGCTATGAAAATGCTGCTTTTCAAGCCACAGGTACAGATGGCTTGCCAAACCAGATATTTCTTTGCAAACTTTGACAGTTTCGTGTGCTTGAAAATATCTGCTACCTTTCCCCTTCCTTTTGCCGTATAAAACTCCTGTCCCGGAAGCTGCTTGTAGTCGACTTTGACGTAGGTTTCGTCGTCCATTACCACGCAGTCAAACTTCGTCAGCATCGTCGTGTACAGCCTCCGGGATCGCGCTTTGGCCGTCGTATTTTGTTTATCATCGCGATTTGGAGTCATTACCTTCTTGTAAGTCGATAGTCCGGCTCGTTTTTTGGCTCGATGCATGGTTGTAGACGATACACCCAGCTTATTTGCGGCATCTCGGAGAGATAGGTTAGGGTTTCGCTTGAAACTACCGGCAATTCTCTTTGTCGTCTCAGCGGCTTCCGGTTTTCGATTTCCCCCCGATCCAGACTTCCTGGCTGTCGACAAACGTTCCCCAAACACTTTAATTACATTTGTAACGGTTGATTTGGCAACTTTTAGCGATTTTGTCAACTTTGCGTGCGAGTAGCTCGGATTTTCGCGATGCGCGAGCAAAATTTTGATACGCTGGTCTTCTTGCTTGGACGGCATTTTGACAACTGAAGAGTGAATACCAAAATCATAATAAGAGCAACATTCTACACACACACACACCTTCAAAATGAGGGGTGTTCAGGTTTTTTAAATGCAAAATTGAAAGAAATACGTCAAGTTGATATCGACCAAATTTTGACCGTATCGCCCTTTAATTATTTCTTGTACCAAATAATCATAATGCAGTCTTATGAATATAGAAAGATTTTTTTGCTAAGAATAAACCATTTTAAATCAAAAGTAGCTGCACATATATTCAACGAAGAACATGTTTTAAAGTTAAATAACATACAAATTTTAAGACATACCACAAACGTTTGGAATTTAGGTGTATCGGAAAACAGCAATCCACAAACAAAATTTAAAAAAATAACAACAAAACACCAATTTGACTACCTTCAAACGAAGTAGGAATTAATAACCTTGTTGGTATCAAACAACCTTTGAAGTAAAAAACAAAAACATAAACACATTTAGGTACCTTCTTACACACCTCTACCTCATACATCGAGGTACCAAGAAACCTACTATAATTACTCGACCTACTGTGTTCCCTTTAAGTCGAGCACTCGACACTGAAGAAATCTGTAAGTCGCAGACGTAAAAAGGCCTATCTGTGAAAAGGTAAGCCTTTCCTAGTAGAATTTAAAGGAATTTCTCTCGTTTACTAGTGATAATTTGAAAAAAGTGTTAATTTTAAATTCTCCTAGTTTCCCAATCACAATTGTTCTACTAATATGCTCCTGAAAGTGTTTTAAATAGTATTTCTAAAAAAGTGAAATAAATTAAATTTAAAAATCGCTAACTACTTATTGATTGTTGGTGCCAGCGCATAGATCTCGTTTAGCTTGCGACAGAGGCCAAATTTATCATCCCTCAATACTTACCTTACCAATCAGACTAAGGCCGGCGTGGCCTCTGCTGTACACAGAAGTTGACTCCATTCTATTCGGTCCATGGCTGTCACTCGCCAGCCTCGCTGTCTGCGGAGGGTCCGCAGGTCGCCTTCTACTTGATCGATCCACCTTGCTCGTTGCGCGCCTCTTGTTCTTGTACCTGTCGGTTCGTTTTCGAGAACCATTTTCACAGGGATGTCGTCCGACATTCTTACGACGTGCCCAGCCCATCGTAGTCGGCCGATTTTTGCGATGTGTACGATGGGAGGTTCTCCCAGCAACTGGTGCAATTCGTGGTTCATTCGCCTCCTCCACGTTCCGTCTTCCATCTGCACTCCACCGTAGATGGTACGCAGCACCTTCCGTTCAAAGACTCCAAGGGCGCGTTGGTTCTCCACTAGCAATGTCCATGTTTCGTGGCCGTACAGAACTACCGGTCTAATTAATGTCTTGTAGATGGTCAACTTTGTGGTTCGGCGAACTTTGTTCGATCTTAGCGTCCTTCGGAGTCCAAAGTAGGCACGATTACCAGCCATAATTCGCCTTTTTATTTCTCTGCTGGTGTCGTTATCGGCGGTCACCAATGAGCCCAGATACACGAATTCGTCTACTACCTCGATTTCATCACCGTCGATCTGAACTCATGCTAGGAGGCTAACATTGTCTTCTCGTGAGCCTCTTCCCTTCATGTATTTTGTTTTCGACGCATTAATCACAAGCCCAATCCTACCAGCTTCAGCCTTAAGTCTGAATGTCATCGTCTCAAAGTTACGTGCTACGATATCAACGTCGTCGGCGAAGCCAAATAGTTGGACAGACTTCCTGAAGACCGTGCCACTCGTGTCTATCCCAGCTCTTCGAATCGCACCCTCCGTGATTTGAAATCGATGAAAAACGATGATGTGTGGGCACGTTGTATTCGCGACATTTCTGCAGCACTTGCCGAATCTCGACAAATCTGGTCCGTAGTAGCGCGGAGCAACCGCATGAATCCCGCTTGGTATTGCCCCACGAACTCCTTTGCAATTGGTGTCAGGCGGCGGCATAGTATTTGGGAGAGCAACTTGTAGGCAGCGCTCAGTAGCGTGATCGCACGATAATTGCAGCAATCCAGCTTGTCGCCCTTATTATAGATGGGACACACTATTCCCTCCATCCAATCCTCCGGTAAACATTCCTCCTCCCAAATCTTGGTAATTACCCAGTGCAGCGCTCTGGGCAGTGCATCACCACCGTATTTTAATAGCTCGCTTGGGAGTTGGTCAACACCAGCGGCTTTGTTGTTTTTCAACCGACCAATTTCCTCCTAAACTTCCTGAAAGGTTGGGGTCGGGGTCCTGTCATCTTCTGCGCGTGTTCCTAGATTTATTACTGAGCCACTTTCGTTTGCTGTAACATTACATTTCGGGTGCTCGTCGAAGTACTGCTTCCACCTTTCAATCACCTCACACTCTCCTGTGAGAAGGTTGCCACCCAGGTCTAGCTTGTGGTACATAGCCTTTGCGCGAGCTGTTCAACTTCTCATAGAATTTGCGTGTGTCGTTAGCACGGTACAGTGCTTCCATTTCTTCGCGGTCTCGATCTTCCCTCTGACACTTTTTCCTTCGAAGAATAGAATTTTGTCTGTTCCGTGCCTATCCCTCAATACATAACTCCCAAATAATAACCTTTAAAATATTCTGTCAAAATACCAACACACTCTCACTTCCGTTTTATGTTACTCAAATTTCAGTAATAATCTCTGAAAATACCAAAATCTGGACATACTCTAAATTGAGTATTAGCTCAGAAGCCCAATTTTGTGTAATGAAGGAAGATACTAAATTCTGAGTAAGCTCCTGGGGGTGCGACATTCAAGATGATTGAAAAATGTCTCGCTAGCCAAATCAATCTTTGAAAAATCTTGTTTTCCTCTTGAATCTGAATCCATCTACTTGCATCACGCTCCATCTGTTTGCAGATCCTAAAAATCTTCACCATTAAAACAAACAAATCTCTGCATCTGAGATAAAGTCACACCTCTTTGGGTTCAATGAACAGCAATGGAACTTTCAAAGTTTTGGAGAAACATCCCGAAAATCATCACCCTTTAAACATTCGGGAACCTTTGAACAGTAAGTTTATCACAAGGAATATCAGAAAGATGTGCTGCATGCATCTGCTCATTTTACTGCTTGTTACTGTTACTGTCTTTTTCGACCGAAAACAGAACTTCACAATCACCGTGCCGCTTGAGCAGCTTCCGACATCTGTCGGCTCTTGCCATCTAATGCTTTTAGGCCAAGACATGAACGCCTTGTTTTATTTTTCTATGGTTCAGTCCAAGGTCATCTTTCAAAATACTTCTGATAGTTGACTGCGACATTTCCAGTTCTTTGGCCATCTTTCGGCCAAACTGACCAAGATTCAGCTGAATTCGCTCTCTCACTCGTTTCCGTTTGGGGATTGAAGGTATTCTCCGAGAATCGGTTTCATTGTAGCGTTTAATCAACAGTTTAACGGTGCGAAAGTTGAATCTTTTAACTAAAAATTAGAAGAAAAATTAGTATTCTACATTTAATTCCAACTACCTCTGCTTATCTTCGACAGATACGCGTATTTCGTCTACAATGTGCAGACTTCTTCAGTGTCTCGTACTAATAACTTGTCGAAGTCGAACTAACCTGTCAAGACATGTTTTATGCTGAAACCACAGAGAACAGACATTTATGTCCATATACCTTTTCTTGAAAAACGGTTGTAAAAGTTAACAAAACTTTTCACTAACTAGAAATTAGAAGAAGAATTAGTATCTTCCATTTAATTCCAACTACCTTTGCTTATCTTCGACAGATACGCGTATTTCGTCTACAATGTGCAGACTTCTTCAGTGTCTCGTACTAATAACTCGACTGAAAGAAAACCTTCGCCACCTGCCGTATATATACTATTTTCTAAATACAAAACGTTTACCTATCATTATGTTGTTTATACCTATCTTATTATTAGTTTGTCTATACCAGTGGTGCTCATCCTGCGGCCCGCGGGCCGCATGCGGCCCGCCGAGGCGGCAAATGCGGCCCGCGATAGCATTTGAAAAATATGAGAACTTCATTGAATATGTAGCTATTTGCTGTTCGATTTGAGTTGCATTTCTTACTGTGCAATAATTGTGATTCTCATAGTTTTATGTGAACAATTTTTACCGTGCTTGTTACACAGATGATGAATGACCAAAAAGGCGGGATAGAAAGAAAGAGAGAATGCAGTCATATTTTCGCTCCCGCAACCACAGGTTCATTCACTTTCACCATTCAGTGTCTGTTGTCAATTGGTTCCGTTCTGTAGTCGCGTGCGTAGTTATGAGAAGTTTCGAGCAATTCTAGGTTTTTTTTCATTAGGGCGTATCTACAATTAAGAGATTCTCTCCGGGCTCGCTCTCTTTCATTCATTACAACGCCATTATAAAACTTACGAGGTATTCTTTAGTCCAGATCGAAACACAACAGTGCTGGCTAGCATACTCTACAAATAGTAGAATTAAAAACATAAAGGTGATTGGTTTATGAATGAAAGAGAGCGAGCCCGGAGAGAATCTCGCAATTGTAGATTTGCCCTAATGAAAAAAAAAACCCTAGAATTATTCAGTGAAAATGGAAGCCAGCACTAGCAAAAAACGGAAAGTGGCTGATGAAGGACGTGTTTTGCAGGAGAAGTGGTCTGCAATGTTTTTCTTTACGTGCATTAATCAAAAAACCGGTGTGTATGATTTGCAACGAAGCTGTTGCAGTTATGAAGGAATTTAATGTGAAGCGTCACTACGAGTCGAAACATGCGTCAAAAATGGATAAATATGTCGGTGTGGCGCGGGCTGAAAAATTTGCTGAGTTCAGGGGAAATTTGAGTAGCCAGCAAAACTTTTTTGTGAGAAGAAAGCAAGAAAACGAGTTTTCCAAAGGTAAGTCTCATTATCGCAGAAAAACTCGCTTCCCATTCGAAGCCATTTTCTGATGGCGAGTTTGTTAAGGAATGTATGGAAGCTGTGGTTCAAATGATTTGTCCAGAAAAAAGTCGCATCTTTGCGCAAGTGAGTTTGTCGCGGGCGACCATCACCAGGCGGGTTGAAGACATTGCTGAAAATCTTGTGTTGAGTTTGAAGGAAAAAGTTGCCAGCTTTGAATTTTCTTCAGTGGCGCTGGATGAGAGCACGGATATATCTGACACAGCTCAATTGGCAGTTTTTATCCGCGGCATATCTAAAAAATTTGAGGTGACTGAGGAATTGGGAAGCCTTTTCCCCATGAAAGGAACGACGAAGGGCATTGATATCTTTAATGCTCTGTGCGCTGTTCTAGAAAAGTTTGATCTACCGCTGAAGAAAATGTCCGGAGTTGTTACCGATGGAGCTCCCGCTATGTGTGGTATGTATTTTGTTTTCCATCTTATTTGAATTATTCAAGCTTATACCGCAGTGTAAAGACGTAGCTCCTTAAAATTCTTGCCTAAAATGTTGTGCTATTTTAAACGTCGCCTTTTGACAGTACTGGCATTATCATATTTATTATGGACATTTGATGTATTTGGAAAATTTAGTACCAAGGATGGTGTTAAATTTTAGGTATTTTTCTTCATTTAAACATATATGTATGTTTAAATTTATTTATTTATTTATGAATTATGTTTGAGCTTGTTTGTCTGTTCTCTGTGCTTAATCATTTTATCGAAAATTCGAAAATTACCAGAAGTGTCAGAGCAATTCTCCCAGTACCATTGCATCGTGCACCAGGAGAACCTCTGCGCCAAAAACGTGGGATTCAAAGATGTCAAGAAAGATGTCATCAAAATAGTTAATTTCATCCGATCGCACGCATTGAACCATCGAGAATTTCAGGCTCTTCTAGTAGACACGGATGCAGAATATGGTGACGTACCATATTATACTGAGGTACGTTGGCTGAGCAGGGGAAAGGTGCTGCGACGCGTATTTGATCTTCAGAAAGAAATCGTCGAATTCATGGAGAGCAAAGGTAAATCAGTGAAGTTTTTCGATAATGCGGAGTGGGTGACAGATCTGGCTTTCCTGACTGACATTACAACGCACCTGAACGATTTGAATTTAAGTCTCCAGGGTAAAGGCAAATTGGTGCACAGCATGTTTAATCAAATCAGTACATTTGAAAACAAACTCGTGTTGTGGGAGAAACAGATGAAAATTCTAAATTTTGCCCATTTCCCTACTCTCGGAAAATGCAATGTGACGTTGACTAAAAAATACGTTGACGCACTCCAAACAATGAAAAATGATTTTTCCCGTAGATTTGGAGATTTCAAAGCGCATGACAAAATTCTGAAACTTTTTTCTGCTCCATTCAGTGTTGATGCTGAACAAGCCCCAGATAATATTCAAATGGAACTAATTGAGTTACAGTGCGACACGGAACTGCGAGAAAAATTTGATCGACATGATTTGTTGGAGTTTTATGCCAAATTTGTTCCGGAAGAGCGCTTCCCAGAGCTGCGAAATCATGCTCTTTTCGTAGCTTCTTTGTTTGGATCCACATACATTTGTGAACAACTGTTTTCCGTGATGAAGCAAGTAAAGTCAAAAGCAAGAAATAAGATAAGTGATGAACATTTGGACAATTCATTGCGTATTTCGACCTCTAGCATGAAGGCTGATCTCGATAAGCTTGCTCAAGAAAAGTGTAAATGAATTATGTATTAAAATGCGAAAAGTTTTTTTTATTGATTTTCAAATAAATTAAATGTGATATAAATCTACATTTTGTTGTTTGTAATTTTTTTTTATTTTGAAAGAAAGAGCATTGCTTTACATTTCAGGTACATCTACTAGTAACGTGTCCTCAAAATAAGCTGTTTTTTATTAATTATTTTAAGCCATTAAAAATAACTCATTGCGGCCCGTGGCATTGGCGCAAAATTTCATTTTGGCCCGCTGCAAGCATCTACCTGAGCACCACTGGTCTATACCTATCCTGAGTCAAAAACAAGTGTACTTAATATCTAATTCGCTTCTTTCTCATTTATACCTAACATACTTATTGTGTAGCAGCGGGTGCCCCGCTTCGTCGGGTTTGATGTCGTTTGGGTAGTAAGTTGAAGAGCCATGTGTAACCATTGCCTTGGTCTTTGTTTAGTAGATTTGTGTTCTGTTGTTTGTTTATTTCTAAGCTTTCTGCGACGTCTAATTTCCAGGGTGTAGATGTAGTCCGTAATATTGTGATGTCATTCGTCGTTATGTCGTGATTTTCCGTGAAGATGTGTTCTGCGACTGTTGATTTGAAGTTATGTGAAATTCCTTTCTCGTTCTGTTTGACAGCCTTAGTTACCTCCGCTAGATGCTCCTTGAACCTTGTTGCCAAGGTTCTCTTTATTTGACCTAAAACTTTTCAGGTTATGTGCTAGGCTTTGTATTGATAAACATTGACATAACAGTTATCGCACAACTGGAGCGTCGCCTACCACGAGCATAACGACATACATTAAAATTTTGAAGTTTTACACAAGTAGCAGATTGAAGATGAACGTCTGTTCTCTGTGCTGAAACCATCCACCGCGCACGCCCGATCGGTTGCAACGATTATTGTCCTCTCATATGAATGGCCGAACTGGTAGGATACCGAGGTCGGTCTGGCGATTCCGGGTGGATACTGCCTTCCGTTTCTTTGGCGCCTCGACGATCCAAATCCAGTATTTGTCCGCGTTCGACTCGATTGCGGTGGACCTAGCCTACACCAACGAAGAGTTCCCCGGCGGTGGACATTCTTCCAAAACCGATTCACGGGCCAACCAGTAGGGTGCCGAAGTCAATCCAGCAATGCCGGTAGCCAGGCGTACGGTTCACTGGAGCCCCGACGACCCAGTCCGAGACCAAAGTCTACACTAAGACACGCGGTCTCATGACATTAGCACCTTTCACATCGCGCGGCCACTTCCTATTTGCTTGATAGACATAACAGCAAGCACTATTAAAGCTAGACATGACAGCTTCTCCTCATCGAAACCATTTGCACAAGCGCACTTGAAACCCACAGTTTCCAGTTACAATATACATACCCATAGTTCACAATGTGCTTTACACCATTTTCGATAGCAAATTTACAAATCACTCGCGGGAAACATCCAAAATCGACGAACTCTACTATCGAGCACGAAATACATTCCGAAGCAGAAAAAACGCCATCTTCGCTCTACAGCATAGCCTACTCACCTTCCCGATGGAAATTTTATTATGATTTGAGACTCCAATACAATCAGTTTGATGTAATAAACGATTTGGTTGAGGTTTCTCCTCCAAGGCGCCTAGCGCTCTCTATACCTACAATGAGATTGCGTCAAATGAGCCACTTATTTCACATGGCTTCATCATGGGTTTCATCCTTGGTTTGAAGCTATAATTGACCAAAACTCGAGACTATGGTATGGTATATTAGGTATATAATGGAATGTTCTGATTAGTTCTGTTCAAACAAGAAACCCGAATTGCTCATACCGTTAGGGTTTTATTCCTCAAGTGCAAATATTTCTAGTAACTTTGGGTAGTATTATCTACCCGAGGTTTAAGGAAGTGGTAATGTTCTTGATTACACACCACGACAAAGTTGTTACATCACTCGAAACAGTATGGAAAGTATTGAACAGTTACTGGACTAAACGTATATATAGATAAGAAGATATGTCCATAAATTTAAAAAATACACTCATTATTACTCTCTGGAGCTCTTCCTCATTATTGTCTCCATTGCAACGGTTGGTCTATTCTAGCACCGCTGACGATGCCATCTCGCTGACACCACATGTGTTGTCGCCGCGGAAGATTCGGTAGTAGCCTTGCTCGCCCCACTTCGGACCCACGAGTTCTTGACGATCCAGTAGGGCATTGTTTTGTTGAACATTGGATATTCCTTCACGCCGTAGCCCACGATCAGAACACCATGATCCAAGTTCTTCTTGCTGCACAGCGGACGCCACGGGTGTGAAATTCCTCCCCGATAGAACTGCATGGCATTGGCATTCAGTCCAATTGAGACAGGCCCATTTGCGACCAAGTACTGAGCAATCGCTGTTTCGTTCTTCGGCAGATCGACGGCTCCCTTGACGCGGACGTGTACCTGGGTGCTGTTGTAGTGGCAGGTTTTCTGCTTCTTCGCCAGATAGGGATATTCGCTTTCTAGCTCCAGACCACCGATCTTCTCGATTGCTCTAAAAAGAGGTGCGTGTTTGATAGGCTTATCTTAGTTGAAACGGATAACACTTACTTATAGGCATCGTCCATGTAACCACCCTGGCAAGCACTATCGACTGCATCGCAGTCGAGAAGTTCCTGCTCGGAATACTCCTCCAGTACTTTGGTTTTGATTTGGTGAAGACCTTCGATGTTGCCGACAACACTGAATGCCCAACACGAACCGCAGTTGCCTTGGTTCTTTACCTTTTTTAGAAGAAAGTTGAGTAACAGAGAAGGGCTATTTTGCACCACATCTTACCTGTGAAACGGCTCCCAGTTGCCTCCAGTCGAACGAATCCGGAAGCTGCATATTCTCATCAATCTTTGCCATGGGATTTCCTACATGGTTACGTTCTTCTTCTCTCGGGATCACCAGACCAGTTCTCTGCCTATATTCGGAGCTGGTCATATCAGCAAAGTGTGTGATGCCATATTTCGCAGTTCCCTGCTCGTACTTGTTGAGTTGTTCAATTTTGAACAGGTTGTTTTTGAAAATTCTGAATCGCATTTCGTGTTCCAAAGTGCTTTGATAGTTGCGGCTGTGTTTCAGCTTGAACTTCTCGAACAGATGGCGAGCGTGGTCCTCTCCCTTCGAGTAGTGACCTTCTTCCGAGTCCGATTGCCTCGGGCGGATGGAACGTGCGGATCGCTTAGAAGCAGCTAGCTTTTGTTCGTATTCTGGTTCGTCGTCTCCATCGCACTTAACGTTGTACTTCCGCTGGTCCTGTGTGTCCAGCCAGACGCGTTCCCAAACGGAAATTTTACAGATGACCTCCGGTTCGCTCTTCACCTTGAATGTGTACTTGTACAGAGATCCGGCTACCAGCTGGACCGATCCCTTAACGATTTCAAATTCGCTGTAAAATATCACGACAGATTAGTTTCAGTTGAATGACACTTGGGAGCATTACTTACTCGTACGACTTGGATTTTTCCGTATTGTAGGCCACCAGTCCCGCTTTGATGCGCTCGATGTGACTGTTGTCCTTCAGATCCTCGGCAGTCAGCTCATTCGATGTACGCGTCTTTTTCGCGTGTCGTCGGGAGCGGGTCACAGTGCTCTCGTCGTTTCCGAAACAGTTTACCGTGTACTTATAGGCTTCGGTGGGATCTTTCTCCTCCAGCCACGGTCTCTCCCAGGCAGTCAGTTTGCAGACCCGTTCTTCACCATTCACCGGATATGCAATGTAGTAGGTATAGCTGGTACCGCTCACTACCTTGACCGTACCGTTGATGACCCTGGGGTCTCTGTGGATGAAATATACGTGGATTGAGCAGGGCAGTTTGAGACCCGTTGGCTTGAGTATGATATGAATTTACTGTGCTGAGGTCTGTTTTGATTACATAAGACGATTCCCTTGATGTTCAATGCGGAGGTCAGCCCTAAATAGTGTTTATTAATTACTCAAAGCACTTCACTGAACAAATTAACACCCAGTTCACACTACAACTTATATTACGTTACATAGACTATCTTGAAATCAGCATCTATACATCTAGTTTTTACTGGAAATAATGTGCATGATGTTTGAGATCAAGATTATAGAGTAATATAGGTTGTAGTTTGAACGGGATATCATATGTTGGCTTGGTTATTAGGCTTTAAGATGAAACGGGATGGAGTCCTGTCTCCATAATAGGTTAGGTTAATTATCACTTCACGTTTTTGATACTAAAAATCACTAACAAAGCAAAACTAACAACGCTCGAATGATTAACGAATGGTTGCTGCTGTGGAGCAACCGATTCTTGACAATTTCATGCATAATAGTATTTTAGGTTTAGGATACTTCGAAGTTATTGGGACTTGATCCCATATCACGTTAATTTGGAGGCTACCCCATATGGCATCCTGTCGTTTGTCATCAGGTCGTTTGGCATAAAGTCGTTTAGCGGAACGTCATTTGGCATAATATGTTGGATAATCAATGGTCATTTGGCATAAAACAATGAAAAAATTGATAACATTACGGTCATTTGGCATAAATACCATTTACCATAAACATCGTAAAATGAAAGCTGCTTCAGTTTCAGTTGGTATAGGTAATTATAATTTGGCACAACTTGGACATTCAAAATTCAATGGGCATTAAAGTCGTTTGGCAAAAAGGCTATTTTGCATTGATTAGCGAACTGTTTGAGAAAGATTATATGGAATGACAATCTGTAAATTAACGTTTCATCAGAAACATTTGGCATAATGACAGTTTGGCATAAATACTGGAAAATAAGAGTATATTAGATTGGTTGTGGTACATCAACTTTGGGTCATCATTGAAGATCGGTACGTTTCCAACACTATC